>APFE031159647.1:0-10262 GCA_000404065.3 Pinus taeda
ATAACTATTTGTATTCTTTTATTATTTTTATTTAAATAACGTGATTGTACGAGCCTCTCCCAGCAATTTGATGATATTACCTACATTCACCATTGATTAAATGTATCAGGATAGATTGAGTCTATAAATGTTTTATCCCACATTTTCTAGTATATCAAAGGGATCGTATTACAGAGCCTTGATTTTCTTACCAAGATCCTATCACCTCTCTTTGTTAAACTATAACCATACTTTGTCTCCCACCTTGAATGATTTGTCTATTCCATGTTGGTCATGCCTGTCCTTATATTTTTCCTATGACTTATATCATTTATATTAAAACCACTTGTAAATTTTTACTTAAACTTAGAGGGGAGAATGGGTTGATTGCCTAATAGAAAGATGTTAATTTATTGAGTAATATCTTGGTTCCTTATTTCAACACTATCATTTGTAGATTGTCTCAATAGTTGTGATGATAAGAAGGTAAAATAATCAGTTATGTAAATCTCAAGGCTTTGTAGACATCCATTTACCTAATTTGTGATTTCATATTCAAAAGTAAGAATATTTTATATATGTATGGGCCACACTTGAGAAGATATTCTCTAAACTCAATAAGGGTCAAGATATTAAGCTTGAGAACAAAATGGTAGAATTGGTTCCATAGAAAATGGACTAAATTAAAAAGTACTTAGCTTGTATGAAGGAGCTACAATCACAATTAGAGGATGATGGCACCAATTTCAAGAGGAAAGACCATTAGATTATTAAGATCATCATTTACAATTAGTGAAATACAAATAATTTGTTTAGGAGTGATACTCTTGATATGGGTTTTGATATGGTTTTTAATGATTTAATTAAAGAATGATACAAACTAATAAATCTAGGTCAAATGTGATTAAAGATAAAAGTTGATGTAGATAGATGAAAAGAGAAAGACCATTTGAATTCTAAGGGAAAAATAGTAATTCCCAAAAGACTCTTAATGTCAAGCATAAAAATAATATATAAAAAAGAAATAAGACAAGAAAAAAAACCCTATAAATATTGTGGAAAACCGTGACATTTAGAAGATTAATATCTTAGCCAATTAAAGAAAAAACTTAAGAACAAAGTCCAAAGAACTTGCCACATCCAATTCACAATATGTCCCAAAATGAGTACAAAACCTTCCCTATAAATACTTTTAACTTTTTTTCTCATTTCATTCTTATAGATAAAGGATAAAGGATATTGGTTGTGATCAACATGTGATAGAGAGGATTCATTGTTTAATGCCTCAAATATATAAAAAATTGTGATTAATAAAATGTTAAGTGTGAAGCCAAATTCATGCAAGATTCTAGATCCTTCTACACCGCAAGTAGTTTCTAGAATCACATGCAGGATTCTAGATCCTTTTACACCACCCTTAGTTTCTAGATCTCCATCTAAATCACATGAAGGATCCTAGATCCTTCTTCTGTCTCTATAAGTTTGTAATTTCTCTAGCTAAGGAAAGCAAACCAAGGTCCAGGCCTGTTACATAATGTAAAGTGATTTCTGTTCTCCAGTGATTGTTTTATCTATTCTGTTGTTTCTGATTGAGTAATCTTGTTGTTTCTCCATTTGTCTGTCTCTGAAATTATTCTTTGTTATTGTCGTCTAAGTCTCTGAGTATAAATCTACTGTGGGTGATGTATGCGCTGAACTAACAACTGGTATCAAAGCTAGGTTCAAACATCCACTGTGCAAGCCGCTTAGTGCCATCACCTTACTCTGGCAGTGTTCATTAAAACATGGATGTTACCTCTGGAGCTGTTGAAGGATCTATCCAAGAAATCGGAAATCGTTGCAAAGAAGAGAGTCCAGGAAAAGGATCTGTTCAGGAAATGGCTGAGGAACTCGCTAAGGAACATTAAGACAATTGTTGCAAGAAATAAAAAGCCCGTGGGCATATGATGCAATGTGCCATGAAGCCTAAAACGTGGAGTGCGTAAGTTCTTTACATGGAGTTCGTAATTTTTTTTTTCATCAAGCTTGCATGTATACAAACCAATATATGTATGTGTGAAATGTGAAAAGGTTAAAACATTAGATATGTTTTTTATATTTATATAATTGTACGCAAGAATTTTGAAAAGGGTATTTTAAAAAGGAGGAAGGTCATTATTACTAAATTTTAAAGAGTAATAATTAAAGTTTTATTTTTAAGTGGAGTTTTTGTTTTTGGGCATAAATATATTGAAAATGGAGACAACACTCATAGATATGGAGAAGTTGAGTGGGGCTAATTTTTCCCTATGGAAATCACAGATGGAGGATATACTGATTTTGAAGGATTAGTATTTGCCGATTGAGGGCACAACAAAGAAACCCTCATTGATGACAAATGAAGAATGGAATAAGCTAGATAGAAAGGCGATTGCAACAATCCACCAATATCTAGCAAATAACGTGTCTTTCAATGTGTTCGGAGAAAAGATGGTTGAAGGATTATGGAAGAAGCTCCATGATCTATATGACAAGAACACGACATCAAACAAAGTGTTCTTGATGAAGAAGCTTTATAATCTCAAAATGAAGGAGTGTGCTTCAGTTGCTGAGAACTTGAATGCATTTAATATTATTACTAATCATCTTGCCTCTATTAAAATCATTTTAGATGATGAAATTAGAGCTATTTTGCTAATGTGTTCTATGCCAGCAATTGGGAAAATTTAATTGTAGCTATGAGCACTTCAACAACTGTAGGAACCCTGAAGTTTGATGATGTCAACAATCGTTTAATGAATGAGGAACTGTGATGCAAGTCAATTTCGGAAAACAAGGGAGGAGAAGCTCTAGCTCTAGCTGATCGTGGTAGGAGAATGGATCGAGGCTAGCAAGGGTGATCAAGATTGAGAGTCCAATTAAAATTAGGGAGAGGAAGGATCATCTTCTTTCATCGTGGCAAACCCAGGCACATGAAGAAAGAATGTCGATTTTGGAAGAAAGGACAAAAGGATTAGAGACCATCTAATACAAATCACAAGTCATCCAACACAAATGAAGGTGAGACTACTGCTGTAGCCACAGATGGTGATGTGTTGTTTACTATTTCAGTAGATGATACATGTGTATATACATCTAGCATTAACTTTGATTGGATCCTTGACTTTAGGGCATCTCACCATGTAACCCCATGCAAAGATAACTTTGTTTCATATAACCCTGGTGATTATGGTAGAGTGCATTTGGGGAATAATCATTTTTGTAACATTGTTGGAGTGGGAGATGTCTAGATCAACATGAAAGATGTACAAGATATATTGTTGAAACAAGTCAGGCATGTACCAGAAATGTGCATAATTTTAATCTCTATGGGACGGCTGCATAATGAAGGCTATTCCACAAGGTTTGGAAAGGGAGGCTGGAAAATTAGCAAAGGAGCATTGGTCGTGGCCAAAGGACCCAAGATAGGAACATTATACACATTGAAGACACTGATAGAAAAATCAGATTTGGCTGCTGTCATAAAAGAAGGAAATTTAGCAGATCTGTGGCATAAGCGTTTGGGTCACATGAGCGAGAAGGGCTTAAAAATCTTTGTTGGTAAAAATTTATTGCCAGGTTTAAAATCCTACAATATTGATCTTTGTTAGCATTGTATATATGGTAGACAAAGAAGGGTTTCATTCCTTAGAGGTGGCCATGACAGAAAGAAAAATGTGTTAGAATTGGTACACTCAAATGTGTTTGGGCATGTTAACATCAAATCATTAGGAGGAGCATCATATTTTGTAACATTTATAGATGATGCATCCAGGAAGGTTTGGGAATATCCTATGAAAAGTAAAAGTGAAGTGTTTGGAATATTTCAAAAATTTCATGTTGTTGTTGAAAGAGAGACTGACAAATTGCTCAAGTGTTTAAGAACAAATAATGGTAGAGAATATTTTTCAAATGCATTTAAGGAATATTGTAACAAGTTTGGCATAAAGCATGAGAAGACTGTGCCTGGTACTCCTCAACAGAATGGTGTCGCAGAAAGGATGAATCGCATCATTATGGAAAAGGTGCTAAGTATGTTGTCCAATTCTAGTTTGGAGATGAATTTTTGGGCTAAAGCAGTCAGGACCACTTGCTACCTCATAAATAGATCTCCAACTACAACCTTCGATGGCGGTATCCTTGAAGAACTTTGGACTGGTAAGAATTTGAATTATTCTCACTTGAAAATCTTTGGATGTGAAGCATTTGTACATATTCCCAAAGAAAATAGATTAAGTTAGATGATAAATCTATGAAATGCATTTTTTTGGGATATGCGGATGAAGATTTTGGTTATCGTTTATGGGATCCAGTCAAACATAAAATTATTAGAAGCAGGGATGTTATATTTAATGAGTCAGAAATGTTCAAGAGGACTATAGGTGAGTTGTAGGTCAAGAAGGTTATTGACAGGTTTGAAGAGCAGTAGGAAAACATACCACCAATACAAGAAAAAGAACAACAAATTCAAGAGCATGAAGAACAACAAGTGGAAAATGATGAACAACAACAAGAAGGAACTTTGCAGGAACCTTTACAGGAGATTCAACCTGATAATGCACCACCACAGTTGGTTCATAGATATTCTAGGGCTAATAAGCCTTCACAAAGGTATCCTCCTTCAAACTATATTTTGTTGACTGATGAAGGTGAGCCTAATTGTTTTCAAAAAGCCTATAAAGTTGAGCACAGTGAAGAATGGAAGAAAGCAATGGAAGAAGAAATGAACTCTTTGCTGGAAAATAAAACTTGGGAGTTGGTAAACCTCCCAAAAGGTATAAAGGCTCTACAAAACAAATGGGTTTACAGGATTGAGCATGAAGGTAACGAAAAGAAGGAGAGGTATAAAGCAAGGCTGGTGGTGAAAGGTTTTGCCCAAAAAGAAGGTATTGAATTCACTGAAATATTCTCAGCTGTTGTTAAAATGTCATCCATTACAGTCATTCTTGGTCTAGTTGCTACTTTAGACTTAAAATGTGAACAATTAGATGTAAAAACTGCTTTCCATCATGGTGAATTGGAGGAAGAAATTTATATGCAGAAGCTAGAAGGCTTCATAGAAAAAGGCAAAGAAGACCCTGTTTGTAGGTTGAAGAAGAGTCTCTATGGGTTGAAACAAGCACCTCGACAATGGTAAAAGAAATTTGATTCATTCATGTTGGAACATGGTTTTTAGAGGTTGGAAGTTGAACATTGTGTCTATATCAAGAGGTATGATCAAGGAAAGTATATCATATTATTGTTATATGTGGATGACATGTTGATTGTTGGGCACGATAAGAATAAGATCAATAGATTGAAGAAAGATTTGGGTAGCAAATTTGCAATGAAGGATTTGGGACCAACACAATAAATATTGGGCATGCGAATTATGTGTGACAGGAAAAACATAAGGTTGTGGCTGTCACAAGAACAATATATCAAGAAGGTGCTTGAGAGGTTTAATATGAAGGATGCCAAGCTAGTTGGTATACCCCTTGCAGCCCACTTCGAGCTGAGTATTGAATTATGTCCTAGTGATGACAAGGAGAAAGAAGAGATGAACAAGATTCCTTATGCTTCAGCAGTTGGCAGTTTGATGTATGCCATGGTATGCACACAACTAGACATTTCATATTTAGTGGGAGTAGTGAGTAGGTTCCTTGCCAATCCAGGAAAACAGCATTGGCAAGCATTAAAATGGATTTTAAGGTATCTCAAGGGTACTAGTCATTATTGTTTATGTTTTGGTCATGATGGGACTATGCTTGAAGGATTTACATATGCAGATGTGGCTAGAGATATGGACACTAGAAAGTCCACTACAGGTTATTTGTATACATTTGCAAGTGCAGCAGTATCTTGGGTGTCAAGCCTACAAAGAATAGTAGCCCTCTCTACAACAGAAGCAGAGTACATAGCTGCAACAGAAGCTTGTAAAGAGATGTTGTGGATGTAACAATTCCTAGGAGACATAGGAATAAAGAAAAATAAGTATGTGTTATATTGTGATAGTCAAAGTCCCATTCACTTGGCGAAAAAACCCAGCATTTCATTCAAAAACCAAGCACATTGACTTAAGGTACCATTGGATCCGGCATGTGTTGGAGGAAGAACAATTATCCTTGGAAAAGATCCATATAGATAGGAACCTTGCTGATATGCTCCCTAAGATTCTACCACGAAATAAACATGAGTTATGTAGAGGCATGGTAGGACTCAGTGTGACTTGATTCATGACTCTTATTTGGATTCAAGTGGGAGAATGTTAAGTGTGAAGCCAAATTCAAGCAGGATTCTAGATCTTTCTACACCGCCAATAGTTTCTAGAGTCACATGCAGGATTCTAGATCCTTCTACACCGCCATTAGTTTCTAGATCGCCATCTAAATCACATGCAAGATTCTAGATATTTCTTTAGCCTCTATAAATTTGTAATTTCTCTGCCAAGGAAAGCAAGCCAAGGTCCAGTCCTGTTACGTAATGCAAAGTGAATTCTGTTCTCCAGTGATTGTTTTATCTATTCTGCTGTTTCTGATTGAGTAATCTTGTTGTTTCTCCATTTATCTGTCTTTGAAATTATTCTTTGTTATTGTCGTCTAAGTCTCTGAGTATAAATCTGCTGTGTGTGATGTATGCTTTGAACTAACATAAAAAAGAAAAAAACCTATTTAGAATAATAATGCATTATATCCATTATCCTAATGCCATTTATGTTGAAATTGGTATCATAAAAAATGTCTATCATTTTCAAACTAAGTACAAATTTTCTCTGTGTCCATTATATAAACCAAGATTATAGGAATTTAGTCCATCCATTTTGTAATGAAAATTTTTATGAAAAATTCAATAATATGCTTTCTAGATAGGTTGATGTTTATGATAAGTTGTATAAGTTCTCTAATTTTATCAAATCCAATTCCTACCCGTGTTTCCATGCTTTGTTCGCCATACTAATGAAGCAAAGGGTTTGTAGCATGTCAAAGGGTTTGCAGCGAATAAGCACATTGAGCATGGTTCTTGGATTACCTTTTATATCTCTAAAGAATGGCGTTTGTGAAGAATGCATCCTTAGGAAACATCATTTATGAATTTCAAGAAAGGCATATCACGGGCAGTGACAAATCAAGAAACTTACTCAAAGTGACTTATAATGTCCAAAAGGGACTGGAAAAAATATTTTTACTTTTATTAATGATTTCCTCAAATAAAAATAAATAAAAAATCAAGTCACTCTGAAATTTGGAAATTTCAATTAATCCATCGTTTACAATAATTGTGCTCATTTTCATTAAAACTATAAGGGTGATAATTACGTTGTTTCTTCCTTTAAATTATTTTTCAGTGGAATAAATTATATATCTCTTACATAGAATGGTGTTTGAAAAAAAAACCGAAAACGTGAACTCTTATTGAGATTGATAGGCTTGTCTACTCTATGTAAAAATGATAAACCATAAATTTTACGAAAAAAGTGATGGCAAGTATATTATATATTTTAGGTCTCAATATTTATATTGAGTTAGGAATGTAACTTTTAAATAATCACGAGCAAATTTTAGTTAATTAAATTATGCATTTTATGGGTTTTTATTATGATGGTTAGCTTCACATTTCATACGAAGAAATTAGAAATAAATAATTTAATATATTAGGTTTTTTTTTTTAATACAATTAGAAGTCTAAGTCATTCCATTTATGCAATTTCTTTTTTGATGTCATTTTTTAAAAGAAGTCACCTAATTCAAGATCACCTTTTTCATCACTATTTTATTTTTCTAATGATCCTTGTGCTAGTTGTATTTTCTTAGTGCTCCTTATGCTAGTGTTGTATTGACATATAAATGAGTTGATTCTTCAAATTTTAATGTCCAATGGTTTGATAGAGTTTTTTTATTATGCTCCTAGAGATGGTGGTGGATTGAAATCACATAGTCACTAAAGTATTAAACTATGGTCAATTCAACTTGTGACTCACCATGTGCAATATAGACAATATTGACTCACTTACCATTAATTGTATTTCTAACAATTAACTTTATTTCTACTTCAAAAATGGAAATCAAACAATTCTTTTCTAACTAAAACCCAAACTAAAGTTAATAACATTCACTCGAAAGAAATATTCTACTAGTGTCAACTCCATGATTCACTAATTGCCACCCGAGATGTTGAATTCATTAAGAATGGTTTCTTGTTATTGGAATTTCACTTTATTTTACTAAGCCTACACTCATAAGTAAAACAAAATTTTCAATTAAATATTCTAGTTTTGCAACATCAAAAAATTCTATAAGAACTAATTCGCAAATAAAAAATTAGCATGAAAAATGAACCTAAACATAGTTAAAAATACAACACTCACTCATAGATATGTGTAGAGGACACACACAATTCTTGATCCATAAATTTTCTTGAATATTCTATTAGACAGTTCGTCACAATAAATCTAATCAATTAATACTTAAAAATATAAATTCTACACAATGGGAGTTTATTTCTCTTTAAATTTATGGATATGTAAATTATTGTTTATTGTGTATGCAAGAAAATTATAATTATGGAGAAAATAGAGAAAAGTGAAATAAAAGCTAATAAACCACAATTTACACAACATATATCCTAGGAAACCCTTTTGAGAGAAAACCTAGCTAGAAGGTGAGGTCACTCTTCTCTCTTTCTCTGAAAAGAAAATGGATGGAAGTACAAAGAAGTAAGGCCTCTGGCTCGTGGGCTACTATAGTGCATAAATCATCCTTGTTTTCTCTCTCTTTATCTCTCTTGGATACTTTTCCTATCTATTTAACAAAATGCACTCAAAATGAGTGAAAGCCATTTTTACCATAGTGGCCCATTTATAATTCAACCTGATAGCCTATTAGTGATTAGGTTTGAATCCTTAAAAAATTATATTGAGTTAGAATATTAACTTTTCTAGATTCTTCTTCATCATGATCATGTGGCTAGACCCTTTTCCATGAAAAATTGAGGCTAGCATGGCATCCTCTCAAATTAAGGTGGTCAAAATAGGAAGGTCAACTTTTGAGTGGCATAACTTTTGCATATACACTTTGATTGAGGTGATATTTACACCATTGGAAAGGTATGTATGTATAGAAGAGAAATATATGACATGGAACTTACGTGGAAAATATTTATGCACAAAACATCTTGTTCGATGCCTCAAACAACTCCCAAAAGGTTCCAAACTCCAATTTTCCAAACTGGGTATTACTTGTAAAAATGCTCCTCTGAGTTTATTCCTCTTATCTTCCCACTTTAAAAGAATCAAGATGGATGAAAAATAATATAATGATCAATGTTGAACCACATCTCCCCATTTCCGAAGGATGTGGAAAATTTTCCTCCACCGTATCTTGGGTGTACCATTTATATTTTCTTGGAAATTGTCCTTTCAACCCAATATTCCAAAGGTCATCTTGCCACTATCTTGTATTTTTGGACCTCTTATACAAAATTGTATCCTATATCATCTCTACCTGAGCATCTAGTGATAGATCCTCTACAGAAGGTGGGACCTTCTCCTTTTCTTGATCTAGCATGGATGGCGCATAAAGATTCATATTACCTACATTCACCATTGATTAAATGTATCAGGATAGATTGAGTCTATAAATGTTTTATCCCACATTTTCTAGTATATCAAAGGGATCGTATTACAGAGCCTTGATTTTCTTACCAGGATCCTATCACCTCTCTTTGTTAAACTATAACCATACTTTGTCTCCCACCTTGAATGATTTGTCTATTCCATGTTGGTCATGCCTGTCCTTATATTTTTCCTATGACTGAGATCACTTTATTATCCGAAATCAGGTACAACCAGGTATTTTTTATATAAAGATTATATTTATTTTCTTTTTAATAAAAAAATTAAAATAATAACTATAAATAAAATAATTGAATTAAATAATGTAATATGAGTTATATTAAGGACAATCAAATTGTATTTGCAATAAATTATTTAATAAATTAGATGAACTTTTTATTTGTATTTAATAAATTAGATGAATTAGTTCAATTTATTTTACGCTCAAGATCAATTGAGGATTAATTTTTTTTTGGGTGAAAATTTCTAAGATTAAATATTTCAAGATGAAACTTTTTTTGTTAAAAATAAAAATTAATCTGATTCTTGACCTTTGACAATGAATCTCCATTAATATTTCCCTTTTAAATAAATCATTTTCCACATAAATACCCATAATAAATACCATAAATCCATACATTACTTTTTATTTTAAAATATAACTATTTTTGTTCTT
>APFE031159649.1:0-12017 GCA_000404065.3 Pinus taeda
TTTAATTATTAAACTTAAAAATATTTAGGGGAGAAAAGATTAAGATTTGAAATAAAATAATTAAATTAATAAATTTGAGAGTATTCAGTGGAATATGATAATGATGGTGAGTAATGTCTACCAAGAAAGTAAAAGATTAATGGAAAGTTAAACCATTAATATTAACCATTCTCTCCCTTCTTTTCTATCATAAAAATAAAATAAAAATATTTTATTTTTATGATAGAAAAGAAGGGAGAGAATGGCTAATATGGCGCTATAGTTTTGTTGATTTAACATGTGAAGAAGGTTGGTAATGTGGCAAATATTTTGAAAATTACAACATATGTGAGTGAGTTTTCCACAATCCCACAGAAAAAATGCTTTTCATCTTCAACCCTCTTAGTATGGAAAAGTTGACAAACTCTTTTGTACCAAGGTATTCTTGGAATTTGACCAACGCCTTCACTTTGAAGGTCATGGGAATTCGTTCTTGCTTAGGATATGTAGTAAATGTCCATTTTCTTCTTATCACTAGTCAAGACACACTTGTTATCAAGATTGGGGTTGATCCACATTAGTTTATTTTTTCTAAATAACTCTTTATCATCATATAACTTATCTTTAAATTTGGAAATAATAATTTTTGAAGAATAAATAAATAATAGTGATTCCATATAAAATTAGATGGTAATAAAAAGATTAGGTTAGAAATAATTTTAGAAATTAAGAAAAAGTTAATTTAGTTTAAGATTTTTTTGGATAATTTTTTTGGAAAATTTATGTTATGTAACATTTGGTATCTGGCTTAGCACTGACTTTAAAATTAAGTATATCAAATTATATGAATGATAACATTTTTTTCCAAACTCTTTAAACTTTGCCTATGTTCTTTAGACTGAAATAGTTACAAGTAAATTTTTTAGTGATAATAAATTGTGATAAAAAGAAAATAATTTGAAATTAAATATATATTATATAAATTTCAGAAATATTTCCATAAATTATAATTAAACTAAAATAAATTTAAAGATTAGTTTAAAATAATAAATGAAAATATCCCTTAAATTAATCTAAAATAAGATGAATAACTAAAAAATTATGCATAATAAGGAAATGAATCCTATAAACTTTAAATTAATTAATTATAATATAAATATTAATTTTATATTTTAAAAATTATTTATTTTTAAAATATAAAAAAATATTAAGATTATAAATAGATACTTTAGAGCAGGAATTGAATTATTTTAGATATTAAGAAAAAGATGTTAATTTCATCTAAAATTAATTTTAATAATATAATAGTAAGAAATATCTTTAGGTTGATTTTTATTCCATTGAGAATTACTTCCTGTACAAAAACCAACTTTAATTTAATACCATAAACAATTTAATATGAATAATATTATGTTTAAAATATGCATAAATAAATTTCCATATAAAAGAAGCTCTATATATAATATATATTTAATTTAATTTAATTAATGGACCAATGAAATCGTTATAGACCAACCATAATTTAGGCAATGAATATTTTCCCTTATAGTCAAAATAATTATGTATTTTATTTTATTTTATTTTAATAATGTGACTAAACAATTGCTCTATGTGAAAGAAGCTCATGTATTTTATTTGATTTAAATTAATGGACAATAACATTATTTTAAGAATGATAATTTTCCATATAATTAAGGATAATTATGTTTTGTTTTTATTTTAATAATATGACTAAGCTTGACTTATTTTGTTTTATTATTTAAAAAATTATGATAAAACATGAACATGGTTAATGTTAGTTTATGGACATATGTTGTGCTTTTTTTATTGAGGTATTGTCATGTTTGAGTTTTTGATGATGACCGGTGAAACTATTAAAAAGGTGGGATCTAACTAAATAAGCAAGTAACATATTTTCAAAAACTCACATCATATCTTCTAGATCTACCAAATTCTTAGAAAGATTATTTTTTTCTATTTTTATTTTCGTATAATTTTATTAATCAAAATGTTTTAACTAATAATTATAAGTATTAATTTTACTTTTTTATTTTATTTTATTTTTATTTTTATGTAATTTGACTCAGTCAAAGTTCATGAGGTCATTGATAGATAGTGACAGCCGTTGGGCTACTCATGGATGTTAAGTCACTATTTAGTTCCCCAACCTATTTGGGTGTTATTCTTGGAAATGACCATGATGTAGACTCACCAATGTCGAACCTACAAAAAACAATTGACTCAGTGAAAATGTTTATAGAATGGGACATTACAACATCTCTATTACATATAGTAATGAAAAAACACATGCATAAGGAAATTAAAATTAAATAATAAATAATAAATCACAATATTATCAAACAAACATAAGATAATTTTAAAGCATATTAATTTATAATGTGATATGACCAATAAACTATTTGCCTTTATGAATCTTGGCATGATAAGTATATATATTTTTACATCTTATCTCTATCCACATTTTATACAAAGGCTTACTTAAATTGTGGTGGGAAGTAAGAAATGGTAAATATGCTATTTACCTAACTATGAGCTCTTTTCAAGAATTTTATTTTTGGATTAAAAAATCAATTACACAAATATATAAAAATCATGCATCAATATTGGAATGATATCCATAAATTATGGAATAATATATGCCATATAATTATTCACATTCCATTACATTATGCAAAGCCTACAATAAGACCTTCAAATTATGTCCAATCAAATGTTTGAAAATTAGTTTCTTAATACTATTGAAAAATACATATTTTTCTTCAAACATAAACATTATAAGTTGCATTGCTCAATGTTAAACAAGTAATGGTCAAATAGAGTCCTACCTTGGCAAGGACTAACAATGATTTTGTAACCATATTTAAATTTAATTAATAAGGAAAAAACACTTAATACTTACAATATAACAAGATTATTAAACATGAATAGTCACGTCTCCTTTACTAGAGATATTATTGACATGTAGAGATATTATTGATTTGTAAATAGGTTTTGCTACAGTACCATGGCTTTTAGATATCACATGCACAATAACCATAAATACTTTCACAAGCCTAATATTTTATAAACATTTTAATTTTAATATTATTTTAAATTTTAATTAAATATAAAAGAAAAAATTAATTAACTGTTGAGATATATATAAATATATTATATATATATAAAGTATGTTGATTATCTTATTAAAAATATTTGTGATATTCCATAGAGATTATATCTAGGTTTTAATAAAATTAAAAATGAGAATACATTTATATAGAGAGACTTGAAATTTATATCATACCATCCTACATCCATATTAACTCCATATATAAAAATCGAGAGACATCATCACTCCAAAATAAGTTTGCGCCACAAGAGTTTTGATCCCTCTCTACCCTTGGTAGATCGAGAGTTAAGGTGGATCTAAGTCTATAAATAAACCACCCTAGATCCATCTAACTCTGGATATATCATGTGCCGATAGGGATGAAATCCATCTTGGTGCAAACCTTTCTTTTGGAGTGTATAATTTAAGACAGGCTTGGACCTAGAGGGATTGAATCCCTCTCGGTGCATGATAGATCTAAAGTTAGATGAATCTAGGCTAGTTCGATTTGAGTCCAACAATGTCACATTTTTAAATTATCATTATTAGGTATATGTTTGAGATAAACTTCATATTTTGAAATTATATTATGTTTTCTTTGCTTGACATTACTACATCATTCTCTTATTTAATTTAGTCCATGTCACTTGCCTTGAGTGGTTTGTACATCAGCGTTTAAATGTTTTGAGTCGATTCTGTGTTTATGTGTTTGGATTTGGATGGTAATGGCTATGAACGTTACAATCGTTGTGTTATATTTCTATATGCGTATGTCATTGTTTGTTAGTAATTAGTTGGTGATGAAGAAGGGAGACAATCTTATCAATAATTTGTAGGAGGATTGTTACTACACATCTATTTCACTTAATTTTAGGTTCACAACCTTTGCAACTAATTAATCCTTAATAGTTTCCCTCTAGGTATTACTAAATATATCTTGTAGAGTAGTTTGAATATTTTATTTCATGAAGAGTACTCTTGAAATAATATATATCTTTCAAAGCAGTTTTAATAACTTACTATGTAAATATTACTCTTAAAATAATTCGTTTCTTTGCTAATGTTTATTTACTTCAAGAATATTTTGAGGTTTTTTTTAATTTATTATCTATAGTCTATTTTGGAAAGTCAAGAAATAATGTATTTTTTATTTTTTTTAATGAGTGGATAGATTTACAAAATATTTACATCACATGTTTCTCCAAAAAATTATCACATCTTGAGTTTCTATATATCTTAAAAATGGATCTTGAACAACATTTTGATGAAAATTTTTAAGAGATGGTTTGTTTTGAATGTTTAAATATATGTCATATCCTCTAATAAATATTTTGAATAAATTGTTGTGTGCAATTATCTATTAATAATTTTGAATATATGTAATTTTGGATATATTTTGAATATATTTAATTGTCTATTAGTAATTAGTTGGTGATAAAGAAGGGAGGTGATAAATAAATAATTAATTTGCACTTTGCAGGAGGGTTAATTCTACACATCTAATTTAAATTTAATTCCAGGTATCACAACTTTTGAGAGCTAATTAATTGTTAATAATTTCCCTCTAACTCCATAGTGTGGCAACTTTGACATATTTTAGTAGTGACATTATTAGTTTTGCCATATTTTCATATGGATTAACGAAACGAGTAGCTTAAATAGTAAACCATTCAAATCTTTAACTCAGGCTATTATAGTAAATGCCATACCTTGTCTCTCTTTCTCTCTAATATTAATAGGTTGAATTACTATAACATAAAAATCAATGCACATTGTGAGTAATTTTTTTGTGATTACACTAGAATCAATGTACATTGTTAATCCAATCACTTTAAAATTATTGTACCATCATAAATTCAGTTCCATCAAATCAGAAATCAACATCTATACTAAAATCAATCCATCTAATGCAAGCAATCACATAGGATTAAAAACAACATCCTCACTGAAATTAATGCATCTAATGCAAGTAATAGATTACGATTAGAAATCAACACCTACACTAAAATCAATGCATATAGTGAAAACAATCAAATAGAACTATGTGGATATTCTATAAAGATTATATCTAGGTTTTAATAAAATTAAAAATGAGAATACATTTATATAGAGAGATGTGAAATTTATATCATACCATCCTACATCCATACTAACTCCATATATAAGCATCGAGATAGATCATTGCTCCAAAATAACTTTGCGCCACAAGAGTTTTGATCCCTCTCTACCCTTGGTAGATCAAGAGTTAAGGTGCATCTAAGTCTATAAATAGACCAACCTAGATCCATCTAACTCTCGATGTAGCATGCGCCGATAGGGATCAAATCCATCTTGGTGCAAACCTTTCTTTTGGTGTGTATAATTTAAGACAGGATTGCACCTAGAGGGATTGAATCCCTCTCGGTGCATGATAGATCTAAAGTTAGATGAATCTAGGCTAGTTCGAGTTGAGTGCAACAATGTCACATTTTTAAATTATCATTATTAGGTATATGTTTGAGATAAACTTCATATTTGAAATTATATTATGTTTTCTTTGCTTGACATGACTACATCATTCCCTAATTTAATTTGGTCTATGTTACTTGCCTTGAGTGGTTTGTACGTCTGTGTTTAAATGTTTTGAGTCGATTCTGTGTTTATGTGTTTGGATTTGGATAGTAAATATTGTGAATGTTACAATCATTGTGTTATATTTATATATGTGTATGTCATTGTTTGTTAGTAATTAGTTGGTGATGAAGAAGGGAGACAATCTTATCAATAATTTGTAGGAGGATTGATACTACACATCTATTTCACTTAATTTTAGGTTCACAACCTTTGCAACTAATTAATCCTTAATAGTTTCCCTCTAGGTATTACTAAATATATCTTAAAGAGCGATTTGAATATTTTATTGCATGAAGATTACTCTTGAAATAATATATACCTTTAAAAGCAATTTTAATAACTTACTATGTAAATATTACTCTTAAAATAATTCGTTTCTTTGCTAATGTTTGAAATAATTTATTTACTTCAAGAATATTTTGATTTTTTTTTTAATTTATTATCTATAGTCTATTTTGGAAAGTCAAGAAATAATGTATCTTTTATTTTTTCTTAAGAAGTGTCGACTTGATATTGACAGGTGCTTGCAACGAACCAATCTTATCAACTATAAATTGATTTAGTTACAAAGGCAAAGAGGATCTCCTACCTTAGAGAAGGTTCATGTTTCAATTGCCCCTATATTTATAACATAAACATGACTAAAAGACAATCCTAAGACATTACTTCAATTCAACTCAACTATCCTTGATGTAAATTTATTTCTATGCTAGATTTTATTACATAATGATCCACTCATTAATTGCAGACTCAACAAATTGCATTACATGGATTATACACTTGAATTATTGAATTGAAATAGAAAAGAGTATTTTTATTCATTCAACCATCTTGTATCTAAAGTGCTTTAGAAAACAAGAAAATTTCTTATTAATTAATTCAATAGTGGAATCTTTCTATGGAATTATACTCTCCCTAGATGGATTAGACTTTAGAAGTTATTAACCCTTCAATTAGACTTGTCATACGATAATCCATGGAAGTCACTCTGTCAAATATATGACATTGTATCCAAACATTAAACTATAATACAAAGGATTATAATATACATGGTTATTCATAGCTTAAGTAATCTCTCCCTCAGTTGGTCATAGTCAACAATATTTTCATTCAAAAAACCATTAGTTGGTCGAAGAAGACCATTTACTTCTTGTACTATTGTATTTACATATCATTTTGTAGCTTGCACATGTTAGCAAGGTTGCTAGGTGCATTATTAACCAAGTTGATTAGGTACTTGAAATCGTCTAGCAATTCCTTAGTCTAACTTTCTATTGGCCTAGATTGCACATGGATCCATTTGACTCGCACATCAAAACAATACTTAGCAAACACATTTGGGTATAAATTGATAGTTTCAACTCAAATAATATGTCTGACAATATTATCTCTCATATTCATCAGCGGGATCACAAGCAAGTATGAAAGGTTCTGTGTAGGAAAGCAACAAGCATTTTTGAAAACATTTACATTTCCTTTAATTAGGATTTATCCATTTCATTGAATGTCCTCAAATTTTGTTCACCACAAATGTTGTTTCATTTAGACTTTACCAAGAGTATAGGGCTTCCTACCCATCAAAATTGGTAACCCCATAGGAGGAAAATTTTCTCCTATATTTGATAGCCAGTCAGGCAGCTAGCCAACTATTAGCCCCTTCATCCAACCATTTGATGATGATGTTCCATGTGCCTCTACCATTTGCATCAACCATTTGCTTCTCACCATCCATAATTTGCACTTGGATGAAGGTGGGCTACTACTTGAAGGTACTTTGAAAATTTTGAAATTGGGTTCTTAGATATTTTTTTCTTTTGGGCATTTAATATGGATTATGGGGTGATATGAAAGACTGATAGACCTTGACGATAATTTTTTCTCTTACCTTACTAGGGGATTTAAGCTTTAGACCTAGTCTAGTCGGACCTACCTTGAGTACTTAGAGTTAAGGAGGGACACTATTAGGAAAGGCCATGATTGAAATAATGTGTTCCATTCTCCCCTATACCATACTTAACACTTTGCATGCCACAAGAAAAACCACATACCTCACCTCCATTCTTCAAGTTCAACTTGTCATTGATTCTTTATGATTTGGCACTCATATGTTCACATAACTTGATTTGGGCCAAAAAAATGTTTCTCTTAAGGTTGATGTAGCTAAAAGAAAAGAAAAATAATATCATGGCCATAATGAAAGAAGAAAACCAAAATGTAAAATATGGTTGGAACATAATGTTAGCACATGGGAAAAATCATAACATGAGCTCTAACCTCTACATTAGACATCACCTAGTTCCTCAGCATAAGATGCTCTATTACATCAAGAGGAACCATTGCATGTCCCAACATTTATGAGAAATGAACTGAATCATCTTAATGGGAACTCATATTGTTACCATCATAAAGAGAACTAGATAAACCTTAAGGTATAACTCGTAATACAAGTAATAATCAATAGAAGTAAAAGGCACATAAGAGAGGTGGAAAAATAAAGCTAATAAAGGTAACTCATGCCTCCATGAGTACTCCCTCCTTACATCCATACACTCATGATATAGACAACCCATCGGTTAGTCCCTTTAACCATGGAACTCGACTATGAAGCTCTTTCACGTTCCTTATCATCATTATTGTACACTAACACCTATCAGTTGAGGGGTAGACCTTGGAAATTCCACTTCAACTTGAGGGTTGGAAGCACCTAATAGGGTTGACAATTAGCCACACCTATTAAGGGAGAAAACACCTTTACAAGGAATTTGTCTTGATATTGGAAGGTGATCCTTGTTTGAAGTATTAATATGCCCTTAACACTCAAATATGGTCCACTTGGATGCATTAGTGATCTTAGTCTTTGATGGATGGATTTTTTCACTAGAATCCATGTTGTTCATGCTAGGTGGGTCATAACAAGCCAAGCCTTGAGGGCACCCACTCCATAGGTACCCAAGCCTCTTAGAGATGTATATGGCCTTAGTAGATGCATTGCTGAGAGACTAGACCCCATTAACTGTTGATTTCTGGTAGTATCAGATATGCTCTACCTACAAGATTTTGCAGGGAGGCTAGGACACATGCATTCCACAATAACAATTTTTTTTGGAAATTTCACCCGAAGGAGGTTTTAATTAAAATTATTATTATTTTTTAATGGAGGCCTAAGTCTAAACTTACGAATTAAAATAATTAAAGGGTATTGATTATATTGGATATGGATCTTCTAGAATAAGATGAGGATCAAGTCAAGATGATCTAAGCCATTGATTAGAATCTAATATGTGTCATGATTGATCAACAAGGAGATTATAAGAAGAGGCTTGATGGGAATTTGGAAATACACATCGAGTGATATCAAGAGATTGAATTCTCAAGAGAGAAGCGCAACAGTTGTAGGAGAAGTCGTTAAGGAGACTTATTACAGTGAGGTGTAGGGATATCTTTCTTGGTTGGAAATTTTCCTAATCCGGAGATACATTTCAGAGGAGGCAGAGAGAGATCTAGAAGAGGTAGCATAGAGCCACATTGGGCATCATAAGTCCACGTTGAGGAAGAGTAACAGCCTTGAAGATATTCGTGAATTTACTGAGGAGCAGATCAGATCCATGTCCGGATCTGGGGTGTGAGACTCGAGGGCCAAAGGATAGATCATTTAGTCAGTAGATTGATCAGCCAGAAAGAGTTACACAATCCCTAGAAGTTGTGACGAAAATAAGTGCAATGACTGCATAGGGACTACACATAAGCAGCTTAGGGCTATCTATTAAGTGGTTGGATTAGGGTCGAATCTCCAGTGATAATGTGAGTTTGAAGCTTAGTATTTTATATTTTGTTACTACTTGATAGGTTTTATTATTTTATCCTACATAGGTATCCAATGTACTCCATCAGCTAAGGTTAATGAATTGGCCGTGTTCAAATTGTTGATCACAACAAAAATTATCTTAAAATTACATTTTTCTGCCACGAACCTGAGTTTTGAGCTCAAGGAAAGTCGCTAGCTATGGTTAGGGGTTAATTTCAACTAGGGTTATCTATGCTACTATTGGAGGGATTTAACACTTGGTTGTGAGGTATTTTCCTCAAAATAAACCTACTCTCATGGATAATGTCTCCATTTTATGGCTAATGTTATTTTCCCTAGGAAAATATTTCCCTAGCAAAAACACAATTTTTCACCTAGCTTCAACTTGGGGCTTGCTGAAGATTTGTTGTGCCATCAATTGATTGCATACATATATTACAACCCTTTTCTTTGCTTTGTCATTCTATATTATCTTGTTGACCTTGATCATTTATAAACCCTACGTCACTTTGGGCCCTCGTTATGCCTCTTAGAGAATGTGTATTTCCTTATTATGCTAGCTAAGCCACGTTCTTAGGTAGAGCATCTTTACTGGGCCTACCCTTGTCACCTTTACTTGTTGGACTACATATATACTTGGTAACATGATTTAGGGAAGCCTCAATTGTGGTGAAATTACACTAAAGAGTAGGTGGTAGTGGTTGTTGTGATAATGGGCCACACATCATAATGTTGTCACTTAGGATAGATCTTGTCTTGTGAGATCCCCTTAAAAGACTTGCTAGAATTTTAGGAAGCATCTTCTACTGCCATTTCCAAGGAGGATTCAAATCAATCTCCCCATTATTTTAAGATTTAGATTTATCCCCTTTGAAGAGAACAATCAATATGAAAAAATAGATTATCTTTTGGTGACTCCTAAAACTAATCTCATCAAAACCTTGGATACTTCATCTAATGATACCATAGCTCCAAGAAAGAAGAAGACTACTTGAAAAAATATTGAATCAAATACATCCCCCATTATTCCTAAGAGCCTTATGGTTAGAAGTCTCTTTGTATATATCACCACCCATAACATTGTGGACAAACCATGACTTTATAGTTGCATTTAGACCATCGGATTTAAGGAAATTCCATGTTTCTCGTTACCCCTTAATACAGGAACATTTTGAATGGTTGCTTAAGTTCAATGGTACTAATGTAATTTTTGGCATTGTTGAGTTGGAAGATGGAATTGACGCGTTGGAATTGATGTAAACCTGAGTGCAATGATTTCAACTTTAGTGCATAGATGAGATCTCTCTGTGAAGGATATTATGGGCATGACTATGTGTCATTGATTGATCATGTTGAATAATGTATTGATTTCCGAGATATAAAGGGGAGTGTTTTGGTACCTACAATATTTAGTAGAGAACTATCATAGTAGTAGGATGCATGAAGATGCCTCAAAATATTATGACTATGATTGTTGGAGGTTTCTTCTTAACTAATTCCAAGGTCAAGAATGGAGATGTTTAACTTTGAAGGAGTTTCTATCTTGGGATATTAACTCATATGCTCTTTCAAAGTGCATAGATGAATGTGGCCAGGAAATACGCTTCCAATGGTATGTGGAAGACTGAAATATCCCAATTAATCAAAATTTATGATCAGTCAAAGATCTTAGGCCAAAAGGTCAACAATTCAGGTATATGTGCATATGTAGTTTCACATACAATCAAACAAAGGGACCTATTAGTGCCCAGGTTGGCACATAGTTAACGTGTGGGTCCACAATTAATTCGTGGTATTGATTGAATAGATGGTGGAGATCTATTAGTGCACAGTGACAAAAACAACCCAAGGATAAGGTGGTTAAAGTCTACATACATATAATAGAGAATAATGTATAATTTTTTAGCTAGTTGTTGTCCATATTATGATATACTCCAAGTCAACCCTTAAAAGAAACATAAAAGAATAGAAAAATTTTAATTTTGAATTTAAACTGCTTCCAAAAGTCAAGCTGAACTACCATAAAATCATGTCAACCGAACCAAGAGTCACACTTATTCAGTCTCTTTCATCCACTATAAATATACATTCTACCTCCCTCACTTACAGCAATTCAAATAGCTGAATACTTTCTATTTTTGTCCATATGTGTGAAGGAGAGAGAAAAATCCAGCCAAGTTTAAAGTAAAGTTTTACTTGCATAGACTAGTATTGTTTGGAGTTTTTATAGGCAAGTTGATTAAATTTTTGAGGTATTTGCAGAGGCTACCTGGTTGGAGGAGCAGTTTGCATTGGAATGGAGTTGTACCGCGCGAGTGCCAATCCCAATCGATATGTGGATCGAGTGATCTACGTAGATTATCACTGGTGGGATATGTGGATCAAGTGATCTACGTGGATTATTATTGGTGGGTTTACCTTGAAGTCTTAAGATTAATTTTTAATGTCTCAATAACGTGTTTTCCACTCTTCACAACACCTGCAAGTTCAGGAAACTGTTTACTATGTAAA
>APFE031159652.1:2981-59617 GCA_000404065.3 Pinus taeda
CAACCAATTCCTAACTAAAAAACTAATTTGGAATTGGTATAAAATGACACCAAAGGGAAGGCCTAGAGGAGGAGAGAACATAGAGAAAGGTTATTATACTGAGATTTCCCCCTGATCAGGTCTGAAGACCCTTATGCCTTCTGCACTTCCCCCATTTTGTACAGGAAACCCTTGTTTCCTTGTGATTGGATGTTCATCCCTTAGTTATGACATCTTGGAGTGAGTATTGGAAGGATACCTACTAGATGCTTGAGGCGGGACGGATCCAGAAGGAGGCTGAGCTTTGAGCCTGCAGAAGTGGTTTAGGTGATATTGCTCTTTTTTGTACTATTCTATTTGTCTAATAAAGAAACATGTCTTGTTCCCGATATGCTTCTTTCTTTATGTTAATGATGTTCATGTTTGAATTTCATGTATGAAGGGATGTCTAAAAGTTTATAACTAACCCCTTTCTTGTATAACATAAAGATGATTTTCACATAAAATCTTTGTCCATATACTGTTGCATTCCTTGGAATTGTTGTTTTTACAGGGCAAACGAGTGGAAGGGACATGAAGAAGGGTTTGCACCCTTGAGGAACTACCCAAACGTAGGACCTGAGGTACGTCCTTCTCACCTTAGAAATAGCTTTTTCTAGCATAATGGCTGTGTGTGTGCATGTTTCTTGATTTAGACATCTTTCAGTCTGCTAGGGTTCCACCCAAGAGCCTTAGGGGATAAAATCCCGCAACAGTTCAGTAGAGCGAACTTGTACGGAATGCTACATGTCACTGTTTCGACCTTCAGCTCTAAAAATGATAAATGACAAACTAAAGTCTGTACAATTTTAGTCACTTTTTACGAAATTCAAATCTGATGCTCAAAGAGAAATTTATGTTGATTTTCCCTAGGTTACCTGTTTGAGACTAAATTTTGGAGCCTGCAAAAACCCTAACTTCCTCGAATCATAAATTTGAAAATAAAGTGAACCAAGATTTCGTCTCTACGTGTTTGCAATGTTATCTCTAGGAGCTTCGTGGAAAACAATTTATAGCAAAAATTCCATGATGGTCTATTTGAAGAAGAGAAACCCTAAAATCCAAAGACTTGATACCAAATGTTATGCAACCAACTCACAAAAATTAAACCTCATTTAAATCACATAAATGAACAATTCTTGGATGATACAAATGATAAAACCTCCTTGCTATATATATGAGTCTAAGGGGTCACAATATAATTATAGCCTACATAACAATAATAATGTAAGGGCACAAATAACAATAGGGGACTACACTAACAATAACAATAAGGGGGATACACTAGTATTATAGGGACCTAACAGGTCTAGAAATCACTAACATCAACAAAATTGGTTTGTACGCAAGTTGTCCAGGGCTCCAGGAACTAGTCGCTCAAACCACAACCTTCCAGGGCTCTAGAGAATTTGTTCCAACCATGGCTCTAGGAACTAGTAACTCAACCCACCAAGGGATCTAAAGCATTTGTCCCAACCTATGGCTCCAAGAATTAGTAACTCAACCCAAATTGATCCAGGGTCCCTAGAGCATTTTTTCCAACCCACAACCATAGGGAACCTAAGCTCTAATTTGAAAAAAAAGTGGGCAACCCACAACACCATCACTATCTAGTAAATGGAAAGGCAAGGCTAAAACCACTGTCAATCCAGATAAATCTCTATGCCAATGAAAGTACGTAACCAGGTAATCACATACATATACCGGCATCCAAAAATCAACAAGGAAATTCACACATGCAACCTCTTACCCACCAAGTATCCTTATTGTAGCTGCTAATCCAAGTGTTCCCTTACACTCCCTTACTTTCCTTTGATCTCTTTCTCCAATACAAGTGAATTCTAGAGTGCTCCAAGCATGCTCTAAGTGTGGAATAGCATGAGATAATGAGAGAATGAAAGGAAAGTTGAACTCAAAACTGTCAAAATCTAAGCCAAAAGCTAGGCCAAAAGTTTTGAACTAATTCTATGAAGCCTTTTTATCATTGAGGCCTCTATTTTCTTCATTTTCCTCTAATTTCCCTTGCATGCAAATTTGTGTCTCTTAACCTTCCTTTTCCCCTATTTTCCTTTATTTTCATAATTAAATCCCTTTTATCGCCTCTTTACATTTTCCAATGCCTTTGCCCCATAGCCATTATTAATCTGCAAGTGATGCCCACTATAATGTTTTTCCCAACATTTAGCTTGGAATACATGTCCCATCACCTTGGTTTTATTTATTTACATGGAAAATCAACCAGGGGATGTTACAACCCCCTCCCCCTTGAGAGAACATTGTCCTCGGTGTTCAATCATTCTTATAACCAACAAAACATGTTTCCCATGGAGCTTATAACACAACTCGATGCAATTTTTACATCATGCCAAACTATTGAAACCATGAACACCATATCTTTTGGAGCTTTATAACACAACTCATTGCAATATCTACAATACACATATGCATATATAAACATATAACAAACATGTTTTCTCAGTTATAAAATAAGGATACATAACCCAAATATGATCAACCATCTGCCATGTAGCTTCATCGGGCCCAAAGTGCTTTCATTGCACTTTAACTTGCTCTATTGCTCTGTCCCAAAGCATGAGATGTTTCTGCTACAATATGAATTGTGGTTATGGCTGGAATTCTCCCTTTGGCTCCACCTACAACACAAACCAATAAATCACAAGATCAATATCCTGGACATATATTTTAAGCAATGAAACATGAAAAACATAATGGAATTTTTACTATTGGTGGCAATGAAAGTTGGCACGCCACTGGTCCAATCCTCTCGAGGATCTCAAAATGCCCACAATATTGAGGTGCCAACTTGGCACATGATACAATCCTGATTCCTAAATGATTTCTTCTCGGGCTTAATGTGTTTACACATGCTCCCCAACCTAAATTTCCTTGAATGCTCTATGATGATCTGCATAACTCTTCTACATGTCGTGTGCTTCCTTTGAATTCCCTTTAGTAGCCTACATTTCTTGTTCCATCTCATCCAACATGTCCAACCCAATCAATACCCTATTCACTAGGTCACTCTAGTTGATAAGAGTATTACAACTCTGCGCATAGAGAACTTGAAATGGACTCATCCTAAAATATTCCTGATACCCATTATTATACGAAAACTCTACCAATGGAAGATACTCCTGCCACTTCCTCCATTGATGCATGACATACATCCTCAACACATCCTCAAGAATCCTATTAACCTTCTCTGTCTGTCGATTTATCTACGAATGATAAGTTATACTAAAAGCTAACTATATTCCCAAGCTTGAAAACAACTCTTTCCCAAACTTGGAAGAGAACTTGGCATCTCTATATGATATTAGCTTGTTAGGAACACCATGCAACCACACTGTCTCCCTAATGAAGATTTGAGCTTCCTCACTAGCTGAATTTGTAGACTTCACTGCAATGAAGTGAGCTACTTTTCTCAACCTGTCAACTACAACCATGATGGAATCATGCTGCTTCAATGACCTCGACAAAACTGTAATAAAGTCCATGGAAATGACCTTCCATTTCCATTCTGGAATCAGAATAGGCTGTAATAAATTAGATGGGTTCTTACACTCAAATTTCACTTGTTGACAGTCCAAACATCTAGCAACAAACTCAACCACCTCATTTTTTAATTTTGACCAATGATAGAACTTATTGACTATTGTTAATGTCATCTGATATCTCGAGTGACCTGAATATGACTTGACATGAAAATCCTTCAAGATAAGCTCCTTGAGGTCACTGCTATCTGACACATAAATCCTATTCCTAAATCTGACCAAGCAATCTATTATGAGGTTATACTCCTCATCCCTATCATTTCACCCTGCTACTGTAACTTGTACCTCAGCTAATGATACCTGTCATCATGTTGTCCTACTTTCAATTTCTACTCCTGTAAATCTGTCCCATAAGAGCTCACAACTACAATGTGATTTACATGCACTCTTCTAATGGAATCATATGCAACCTTGTTCTCCTTGCCCTTGATGTACTTGATCTCAAATTCAAACTCACTAAGGGTATCCAACCATCTAGCTTGCCTAGAATTCAAATTGGGTTAGTAAAACATATACCTTAGTCCACTATGATTACTCATTGGAATAAATATTCTGCCAAGAAGATAATGCTTCCATTGAATGATAGCTGCCAACTGAAGATCGTGAGTCACATAGTTCTACTCATGATCATTCAACTTCTTTCACTCATAACATAGCACCTATCCTTCATGCATTAGGACTCCAACAAGTCCTTTCTTGCAAGTATCTGTACATACTACAAACTCCTTATCAAAATATGCAATTTTCAAAACTAGAGCATTTGTAATAAAATGTTTCAACTGCTCAAAACTAGCTACACACTCCCCAATCCATTCAAACTTATTTCATTTCCTCTACAAGGATGTAATAGGATAGGAAATCAATGAGAATTTATTGATGAATGTTCTATAATAACCTACTAGTCACATGAATGATCTAACCTCATTCACATTCCTAGGAGTTGGCCACTCCATGATAGCTCTAATTTTTTCTAGGTCCACTACTATGCCTTCCTTGGAAACAACATGCCCCAAGTAATGAACTTCAATCTGAAAGAAACTGCACTAGTTGAGCTTGGCATACAACTTATGCTCTCTCAAAAATATCAACACTTCTACTAGGTGTTCTGCGCGCATGCTCTTCCTTATTCCTGGAATATATTAATATATCATCAATGAACACTATTACAAAATTTTCTAGATAAGGATGCAACACATTGTTCATCAAACACATAAAAGTAGCCAGAGCATTAGTAATGCCAAAAGGAACCACTACGAACTCATAATTCCCATACCTGGTACAAAATGAAATCTTGTAAATGTATTCCTCTTTGATGCACACATGATGATATTCTGATATCAAATCAATATTTGAAAGAAATGATTCTCCCTTCATCTGATCAAACAAATCATCAATCTACAGAAAATGATACCTATTATTGATAGTCACCTTGTTCAATTGCATTTAATTAATGCACAACCTGAGAGTACCATTATTCTTTTTCATAAACAACATTGGTGCACCAAAAGGTGGCACACTTGGCTTTATGTATCCCTTATCAAGCACTTCCTTAAGCTGCAACTTCAATTCCACCAACTCTGGAGTACTCATCTTGTAAGGTTTCTTTGATGTTGGTGCTACTTCTGGTACTAACTTAATAGAAAAGTCCACTTCCCTATGAGACGAGAACTCTGAAATATAAATGCAGGAAAAACATCCTGAAACTACTGCAAAACTGGATACCTCTTCAAAACTTCATCATCCTCAACATCCTTCCCTTTATCATTGGACATATGCACTGCAAGAAATACACACCCTTTCCTACAACTACACTTTTCCTACGTATCTGTAACCATTCTCACTGATGTAGGCTTCTTCCTTCCCTGCAAGATTCTCTTTTATTCATCATCATCCAAGCATTCAATAGGATTCTCATAATAATCTACCTTGGTCATGTGAATGAATAACCAATCCATGCCCAGAAGCACACTATATGAACGCAAAGGAAGCACATTTAGATGTGCTAATGTAGGCATACCATTCAACTCAAATGCACAATATCTCACCCAATGAGGAACTATTTTCATCGTCCCTATAGCCAATTGCACCAACCAAGAATCTGCATGCACTTCTTTATTCAAGTCACACTTATCCACTAGGTCAGGACTAAGATAACTATAATTAGATATAGGATCAATAAAAATGGAAAAAAATTGATCATAGAGCTTACCTTCCATCTCAATAATGGATTCATAATGGCCCATATTCCTGTTAGCAATTGTTGCATAGATCCAAGGAATACTTTTCCCAACATCTCCAACTGTCTATGCCTCTTGAGCATTGTAAATATGAGGTCTTCCACCCTAATGTTGTGTACAATCTCTCTTGTGATGCTCTCCACCACAATTCCAGCACTGCAAATTCCTCCTTCCATCACCTTTGTTCTACTCCTCAGGTTGTAATCCATGTCCTCTGTCCACTACATTGAACTTCTTATAAGGTGCCACATTATCCTTATCATCTGCATCCTGAGGTCTTCCTCGCTTCTTAAAACACTTTCCTTTAGTCTTATGATTACCTTTCCAATCCCATTTAGGTTCAAACTACTCATAACAATGCTTCAACTTCCCGAAGACTTACTCTAATGGCTAAGGATCATCATACTCAATTTGATCTTTAAATGCTAATGGAAACCCACTAATGAATATTTGGACCTTTGTCTTCTCATCCTTAATATATGGCACATACCTCAACAACTTCAAAAAATTAGTCATGTACTCTTCATATGTCATTGATCCCATCTTCAACTCATACAACTCCTTGGCATTTCCATCATAATACCTCTTAGACAAGTATTTATTTTGGAAGAGTCTTTTAAACTCATGTAACCTCAACTCCTCTATCTTGATGCCTTTGACACACTTCACACCTTCTTACTAGACGTTTTCTCTTCCCTTGAGACTGAAAATAACTATCCTAGCTTTCATATTCTCTATATAATCATGCAATATGAAGAAATTATTCATCCTTGTTGGGTCCTTCATCTTTTGGGAACCAAATTTTGGCAAAGTTTTGACCGGATTTGATTGAAAAGAAGTTGCACGGAAGACTATGGAAGAAAAGGAAAATAGTAATTCAAAAACAACTAGATTTCAAAGGAAAAGCGCAGGGAATATGAAGAAAAGCACAGTCAAGGCAAAGTTTGCAGAGGTTGAAAAAGAAATATATATGCGTGGAACAAGGAGTTAAATTTAATCCTACATAAGTCGCAAAGAAGAACGGACATGACATCTAAGGTGACAATGGGAAAATCAGGTGGGAAATATTGTGAAAGGACATCTATAATAGGACCAAGTGAAGGAAGGAGGAGGATGTCGAAATTCTACCACTACGCTGAGTGAGACCCCCTTGTTGTTAATGGGTCTCTCTATGAATTGTGTTGTAATGTAATCCTTAGAGACTACTCCAATAGTGGTGATGGTTGTAATGGTGTATTGTGATGATGCTTCTATCTATTGATAAAAATGGAAGTTGAGAGAATGTTTTGTGTCTATGTAATGAAATGAAATGAGTGGCTCTTTTAAAATTTTCTTTTAGTATAATTCTATGTACTATTAGTTATTTTGGTTGATGTTGCGAATTTGTTATTTATGAATGATCAATTAGAGAAACTTTGAGGTCTAAAATGGGCCTCCTAAGAAAAATGTACAACCAAAATAAACTTTATAAGAACCAATAGGATACAATATGATGATGTCAACCATAAGGTATGATTCACCATTTTTGGGGTAATATAGTAAAAAGATTAAAAAATAATAAATTAATACAACTACTTTTTCAACTTGTATTTTCAACTTATCTCCCTATGGGTTTACTCAAGTTTCAAGTGGGAACACTCGTTGGATGCATAATTTGATTCCTCATCCAAGGAGTACCCATGTTGCATACTTTTGATGGTCCCTACTACACGAAAAATGAGAAATACATGAAAAAAATGTGATTGCAATCATATTTTTCATGTATTTTGCATTTTTTGTGTAGCAGGATCCATCAAAAGTATGCAACATGGGTACTCCTTGGATGAGGAATCAAATTATGCATCCAAAGAGTGTTCCCACTTGAAACTTGAGTAAACCCATAGGGAGATAAGTTGAAAATATGAGTTGAAAAAATAGTTTTTTTTTTCTTCCCTCTAAAATTTGATGATGTAATCTATTCTTATTTTATTATTTCCAATATTATTTTATAAGTTTCTTAGGACGCCCATTTTACACCTCAAAATTCCCCTAATGGCTTATTTGTTAATGGAGATGATTATTCAGAAGTCACGAACTGGAATGTCTATTTTGTTGTTCCTTGCTTCCTCTCATTGATCCCTTATCTTTTTAAGTCTTGACACAACTTGGGTGAGACTCCTCGCTTCTTTCTAAGCGAGGTGAAAATGCTAGCGTGGTACTAGGCTACAATGAACCCTTTTGTTGGCACCCTGTGTCTAAACCCTGGATCTTTACCCTTTACAATTTTGAGAAAACAAATGGTTCTGTTGTTGGTACCTGAAGTTTCTTAAAGGATCTGCATCATGGTATCAAGGATCCTTAAAGGAGACCTTCAAGATTGGTGGCATGAGCAAGTTGACTGCTTTATTTCCTTGCAAGTGAAGCTACGCCAAAAGAGCATGAATAGGTTGAAGGAAGAAGTTTTGTATGTTGAACGTGCATGTGACCAATACGATATATTTTGGTTTAAGTTCCCTGAAGAACTTTATAACTAATTGCATAGGCTGCAGATGAAAGGGGGAGTTGGGGATCAATGCAAAACTCATTGTCCCTAGAATTATGTTGAGCTAGCCGAGCTACATAGGCTAGACACAAAAATGACTAGGGTCATCCAGTTCTGGGTACAATATTTATAAGGATACATTATTGATTTTATTGTAGAAGGCCATCTATATTTCTCCAAAGCTAAAGCTATGTTTAGATCTGGGTTGTGAGGAAGGTTGTTGAAGGAGATCCCCCTCTGTATTAAAGCCTTGATCGTAGAAGAAAACTTACTACAGTTCCAAAACTATGCGATGACTACCTAGACCTCAAGTATTGGGGTGGGTCGAAGGGGAGAAAATCTACCTAGTTGTGGGAAATGAAAATGTTGACACGATGAAGACAGATGGCTTATGGAAGGCTCAAGGTTTGTAGACACAAAGGAGGGCACAAATTGTTGATGAATGGTGGGGAAAAAATGTGCAAGATATTTGAAGGTTACATAAAGAGCTACACCAAATAGGCATGGTGTTGAGTAGTCCAAAATTGTGGGAGGGATGATCAAATCGGTTGGAGTTGAGACAAGCGAAGGGTGGTGACAAGGCAAGTCCTAGCCAAATGGGAGAGACTGAAACCAGTACTAAAAAATGGATAGAAGGAATCAATGGACATTTATATGCATAAAAAATAATAGAGAATTCAGATGGATTGGGTCCTAGGGTTCCAGTAGTGAGCTAGGACAACTCTCCCAATGATGATATGCATTTTGTGATGAGGATATTGTTCTCTAAGTATGACGCGTCTCCTAATAGCAACATTTCATTTCCCAAAAACACTAGTAGCACCTCCCATGACCTTCCCCTGGTAGTTTATTAAGAACCTGGTCATTTTCTTTCAAATTTAGTTAAAACTATAAAGGTTTAGAAAGTATATAATACCTATGTAACTGGTACCTCTGGTAGTAGTGGTAGTAGTTTCACTCAGATCCTTTAGGATCTTTATAACTTGGTTCTTAAGTGTTCATACTTGTATCGACTGGTTAATCAAGAATGGTTGGCAATGTAGAAGGTTCATTCACTCAGTATCATTAGTTCTCGGGACGAGGGAATGTATATGTTGAACAACATTAGTACTTGTGCGGGGCCATATGGAGAACTTGCCAAACTCCAAATGATACTAAACTCATCGAGTTCTAGACCACCCTGAGAGAGAGGGATCTTAGCTGGTTCATTAAGTGGTATGCTTTGCACCAAAACCCCTCCACTAATGAGGTTAGGCAGGAATTTTCTCAATAATTCAAACTCCCATAGACAAATGAGCAGGCTTTTTCTGAGTTGTGGGATATCAAGCAATGGGAAGGGGAAGTTACATGGGAAATGATGCAATTATTTAAGGACACTATTGGAAAGATGAGTTACCCCATTGATCCTAATCACAAACAATATTGGTTTATCAAGTATTTGTTTCCTGTGACATGGACACCATTGACTCAACAAAAGATCGACACTCTTCAGGATGGGTTATAACAAGCAACCAAGATTGAAGCTATGAAAGGGTAACCTCACAAAAAAAGAGGGGGGCCTATTTCCAATGATCCTACCCTTATTGGACTACAAAATAAAATTAATGATATGAACAAGAAGTTAAAGGATATGCAACCTACATGGTCTATATGACCTCAAGTGTGGTGTACCAATTGCCATGTTGAAGGACATGTTTAGAGTGCCTGAGACTAAGGGGACCAAGTACATCCTCCATGCCGGTGGGTCCATCTCCACCCTTGTTTTCTATTAGAGTTGTACAAGTTGGTACACATGGCTTAGACCAAGGTCATACTCAATTTCATGCCTTCCCCAATGAGTGAAATGCCTCTTCAGTGAAGTACTATGAAATATGTCGTGCATATAGAAACCTCCTTCACCTATATCCTATTTTAAGGAAGTACTCAACCATTCTAAACAATGTCTTCTGTGAATTTTTGGATCACCAACTCATCACACAAATTAGTGTAGAGATAAATAATGCTCTGGTAGACTAACTGGATCATTATACCTTTATAATAAACGAAGCTCCTTGAGGGCGAGGAGATGGAAGAACAAGGAGGGAAAGATTGGAGGAATAGGATCCACACACTTCTATAATTGTGACCAAGAGGACATACTACCCTTGAATTCCCACTACCTATATGGCATTGGTGTTCCCAGTGCAAATTCAACATGCATGCAACAGAGGACTGCCCTGAATTGATCGCCAGGTGGGAGGAGAGGAATTGAAAAAGGGGAGAAAACTTAATCAATGCAGATCCTCAAGAACCCGAGCCAATCCCAATTTCTAATATCAACATAGTCCCTCGAGGAGGAAAGAGAATAGGAGTAGACTCAGGTGCCCCTAAGCAACCAACAGTGATCAGACATGAATTTCCCAAGACGCCCTAGGACTCTATGTAGTAGAAGGAATTTTATAGGGAAGTGACAAAAATTTTCAAGCAACTGCCTCCAACTCTTAACCCTCAATTAAAATGACTAGATAAATAAAGGTTAGGGAGCCTAGGGTCCTCACAAGACATGCCCCTGCCTGTGCTAGATTTGGGCTATGATGTTAACATCCTACTGAGGAAAACTTGGGAAGCCCTTGGGAAACCAAAACTAGCATTTCCCCAATTGAGTTGTTGATGGCCAATAAGTATAGCATTCTTCCAATCAGACAGTTGGAGGATGTCGAGGTGGACATTATAGGGGTGAAAAAATATGCATACTTTGAAGTGATAGAAATTATGGGAGATAAAAACCCCTATCATGCATTGCTTGAGATAGATTGGGCCTTCGAGAACTATGTTGAAATTGATCTAAAAAGGGTTACAATGGACTTTGAGGTGTGTGGGGCCATTGTTATTCAACCCCTGGATCCTTATCATGGTCCTAGATTTATAGAGTCAGTGGATGACAGAGAAGTGTCTAACCTTTTGGGCTAGATATATGAACTAACTACAGAAAAGTGAGAGGATTACATCAACCCCACAATTGATGGCTCTCTTATCTAGAGAATTTTCAGAGCATAAAGTCCATTTTATAGGCTACGTAGGATGACTGGAAACAAGGAGGTTATGAACTACATGCGAGGCGATGTGAAACTATTCGTTGTTCCCGTTGGATTGGTACCAAGAGACAACATTTTCGTACCTTAAATGGTATGGGATCTGATGTTTCTTTTGTTAATGAAATTTATTTGAAAGTTGAAGAAGCATAAAAGAAACCCTTAATGGATGTTTCCCTTCAAGCAATGCTAGCAAGGTCATGGGGAGAACATCATATCCAGCTTCAAGGATGGAAATCTCTAAAGGCTACTTTATTGTGTCGCTTTGTGTCAGTTTTAACCTTGTACAGAAATTACCTACATATGAATTCTAAAACACATAAAATAAATAATGTGAGAGCATAACACATAAAACACATATACACAATGATTTCCCCTAAATCCCAAAATCGGGACTACCAGATTGATTTTTCATTACGTTCTTTTCAATGTTACAATACATATTTATACATGTTGAAGCATCCAATACCATGGACCAAAAACCATCACATCCAAAACCATGGACCAAAAACCATCACATCCAAAACCATGGACCAAAAACCATCGCATCCAAAACCAAGTGAAAAAACCATACACAAAACCATAGGTAGGTCCGCCCAACCTAATATAGGGTCCAAAAAAATTCTCCCACTTATTTTTTTCTTTCCACAGGGAGCCACAGGAGAGCTTAGTCATCTATCCAACCTTGCAACGCCTATTGTTTGTCTAAACCAAGAGAACTTCTCAAAGCTCACATATTTTGTCAATGCATCTGTAATATTCTTCAAAGTGTCCACCTTTATCAGTAACATCTTTTTGTCTTCTATCATATCCCTCACAAAGTGATATTGAACATCAATGTGTTTTGTCTTTGAATGGTAAGCAGGGTTCTTTGCCAAGAAAATTGCACTTTTCCTGTCATAGTCTATCCTTATAGCTCCCTGTACTAACCCCATACTTGAACACAATCTCTACAACCAAATTACTTCCTTGCTTGCATGAGTGGTTGCCATGTATTCTGCCTCTGTATTTGATAATGCCACTACAGATTGTTTCTTACTCATCCAACTGACTGCACCTCCAAATAGGTTAAACACATACCCACTTATAGATCTTCTCTGATCCATATCTCCAGCCCAATCTACATCAACAAAGTCATGGATATCCAAAACTCTATCCAATCCTAGTCTTCCTTGGTAGCACAAACAATAATCACTAGTGCCACACAAATACCTAAAAACCTGCTTCACTCTTGTCCAGTGCTCCTTCCCTGGTTTTGACATAAACCTGCTCAATACCACCACTGCATGTGCAATGTTTGGTCTAGTACAAACCATCTCATACATCATACTACCGACTACACTTGCAAATGGAACACAGTACATGTCCTCTTCCTCTTCTTGTGTCTTGGGACACTATTCAGTACATAACTTTACACCTATAGGAATAGGAACCTTCACCAGTTTACTATCCTGCATAGTAAACCTCTGAAATATTGTCTCAACATACTTCCTTTGGTTTTACCAAAGGTTCCTCTTTGCCTGATCTCTTTTGATTTCCATGCCCAAAATTTAGTTTGCAGTACTAAGATCTTTCATGTCGAATTTGGAGGACAATTGGGTCTTCAAATCCTAGATAATTTCTTTGTCATTTCCAACCAACAACATATCATCCACATACAAGACCAGATAAATAACATGGTCACCAATTAATTTAAAATACACACAGTGATCTGCCTTGCTTCTGGTGAAGCCAAGTCCCCGTATAATTGTATCAAATTTCTGATACAACATCCTTGGTGACTGTTTTAACCCATACAGAGACTTATTTAACTTGCATACCAATTATTTCTTACCCTTCACCACAAATCCTTCATGTTTCTTCATGTAGATCTCCTCTTCCAGATTCCCATGAAGAAATGTTGTCTTCACATCCATCTTTTCTACCTCAAAATCAAAAGCATCAGCAACAGATAAAAGTAATCTAATAGAAGCCACCTTGGAAACGGGAGAAAAAATATCACCAAAATTAATTCCTAGCACCTGGGAATTAATTAGCCAAGAAAATCCCTACACTACTAGACCTTTTGACATTAGCCCACAAAGCACCGACTGATGTCTCACCCAAAGCACTATGGGGGATGCTGGAACCAAGTTTCTGCACCCTTGAGATGTTTGAGGTGTTGATTTAGTCCAACTGTTCCTACCTTCATCCAGGTCACTTCGCGCACTATCCTAACCTTCAATACCTCCGCGATCTATTATAATTTCCTTCCACACATCCCTAACCCGAGGTTGAGGTGTTTTCACACTACTATGGTAGCGTCCCGCGCCATTTCCCCAAATCACACTGCGTATCTTACTTATCTTCTTAAAGATATTAGTTAATTTCACGTAAATGGATACTTTATCTCACATTCACTTAATTAACACAATCACATATTTTTGTGCATCATATAAACATTAGAAATGCAATTCATACCCAATACATTCAATGTAGAAAACAAGAAATAAATACATAAGAATGATATAAAACTTCACTTTATTAATGCTTCCAACTGTTACAGACTCGACTCGCCTTATGCACTTAGCTGCAGGGGTCCGTGCACTCAGCTGCAGGGGTCCATGCACTCAACTGCGAACTACTAGGCCTTTGCGCACTCAGTTGCAGAGCCTTCTCCTACTCTATGACCGAAAACTAGACTTTTCACTTAGATCTTCTACTAAGCTTCTATTCCATCTTAATATTCCATTATCTCATAACTACTTAGAGCTTTGCTCTATTTATACAATCCCATGGTCTGTGGACCATGGGTAGATCTCTATAGCCGAGATTACATTACAAAATTGAGGGTGAACAAACCTATGACTCTTTTACAAACTACACGCTTTGTGCCCACAAAATGTGGAGTCTTTACATCAGGGTTACAACTTTTGACCAAAATCTGGGTTCTAAGCCCCAAAAATTCCCTTGTGGGATCCCGCGCCCAACAGGCCCCCAAAATAAATATCGTGACTTGCCCTCGAGTCACTCTATTGGTGTGGAGATCTTTGCACGAAGACCTCCCAACTATGCCTGGATCATTGCAAGATCGACAGCACACTAAGCAGCTGCCTCTTGTACTTCCTAGATGTGTTGTTTAGAGACCACTATAGGTGAATTGTTTCCCTAAACTTGTTCCTGTGTTCCTTGCACCTACATGAGCTTTGCTTCAATAGAGTTAGTAACGACGTATGCCTCATCAATCCATGGTTGTAAGTGCGCCTTCAAAACATTTTCCTTATGTCGAGAAACATCCACCTGCTCCTTGAGCGCTTTCGCCTGCTGCATCTGTGTGAGCCTCTATGTAAGGGCAACCATCTGCACGATCCATTTACTTCATCATATTTTTGTTGTAGATCGCACACCTCTATTTCTAGGCATTGTATGTTCAGGTCCTCCTATAGAGTGGTGAGAAATTCGAATGACTCCTCGAACAACTTTGTACAGTATTTCACTGCATTGTTGACCTCCACTATTGCTGCTGTAATCGCGTTGGCACGTTGTTCCTTGACCTCTGGTGGAGTTGAAGGTTGCACCTTCAATTGCAGTTCAACTATCTGGAGGATTAGTTCCAGCTGAACCTTCGCCATCTCTTCCTTTTCCTTGCGCACCACTGCTGCGAGTTTCCGGATGCGCGCCTCCACTGGTTCCTCTTCTTGGATGGCCAGCTCCAGGACCATCTGGCAGGCTTCCTCAACCACCTGCACTAGTTGTTGGTTCTATGCCACTACCTCGTCGTGCTGTAGGCTAAACTGTTCAATGTTTATGCACTGCTCACTCATGACCTGGAGCGCACCACCCTCCCTAGCTCGCAATTTTGCAATAACTCCGTCCTGCAAAATGTAGAGCATCTCCTGAGGAAACACAACCATGTTTAGCCCAATTACCTTCATCTCGCTGATCATAAGCCTGTTGGCCTCATTTTCTCTCATGAGTGCTCCATCTGGTAGCACTATAGTATTGGTCATCCGGGTGCACAACATTTCCTCAACCACAGTCGTGCCTAGTGCGAGGTTGGTTGACACACTACCAGCCTATGGAGTGCACACCTGCAACTCCTATATCTGCACTCAGAGAGCCCCCAACACCATCTGGTGTTCCTCCGTAAACTGCTGGAGGATCTCTGTGGTGACATCCCTCACCGTCTCCCCAATGTCGTGCACATCCCCCTCAGTGAGGGTGGTTGGGTCGAAAGAATTTTTCGAAGCCTTTAACTTCTTCCGCAACCCTACCTGCTCCCTTGGGTGCTATCATTTCAACTATGTGGATGCTGTCTGTGGGTCCACGCCTCCTTGCTCTATATCTATTTCCTATTCGGGTGAAGGCGACTTCTGCCCTTCACGCTCCTCCTATGCTGCCTTCTACTACTCTTCTACCACCTTCGCAGCGTCCCACGCTACCTGGGCCTTGGATGTTGCTGCTTTGTTTATTTGCTTCTCTGCCAACTGTGCCATTCGCAGTTTTTCCTCTTCCTTTTTCCTTTACACGGCAGACTTCTCTGATTCCACTATGGAGTTAGCTGGAGCATGCCACTCCGGCAACCACTACTCAAGGACGACGAATATTACATCGTTCATCACCAGATAAGGGAGCTCGTGCCAAGTCTTCATGGGGTCCTTCCTCGCCCTAATGTACACGTGGTGGAAATCTACCTTGAACTCTGTGAAGCTCTACAGAATATTATAGACTGTGGGTGATAACCACGACTTGGGATTAATCCCCATTCTAATGTTCATCTCCATGAACACCTAGAATATCTTATTGTCTCAGATTCTCTGTGCATCTCTAGTTCTCCACAGTGAAGCATGCTTCGCTGCCTTCAGAAGATCCTGCACAATCGCTGGGAACTGGCTATCCTCGGGTGATTCCCATGCCACCAACACGATGGACAACAACAGCCACGCATAATGAAAATTCTTCCCCTGCTCCTGTGCCTTGCGACAGTTCTCCAGGAATTCTCTACACAAGTAGTCTACCCAATTAAACTGGACCCCTTCCATGCATTGCACAGCAAGTGCAACCATTGGCGTGGGCACCTCATCTGCACGACACTTCTGCATAACCTTTCTGGCCAATATTTGCATCACGACTTTGACTATAGCATTGTTGATGCTGGAAATCATGTATCCTCTCTTCTTCTTCTCCAGCTTGAACTTCTTCTTCATGGCCTTCGTGATGGCCAAATCATCACTTTTACCCTCCAAGATGTTCGCTGGGTCCTCCCCTTTACAAGGGGGCAGGGTAATTTTGTGAATTAAGTGGTCCGTGATGGGGATGGGCTCCTGCAGCCACAAGAACCCATCATGTACTAGGCAGAGCAGCTACCTAATGACAAAAATAGTCACTGGGGCGCAATGGTAATACATCATAAGTTTAATAGTCTTGCCTTTTCTACACCTCTCATCCACTGGCGCGGCTCCAACTCGATAACTCCGAGCGGTGTGTTTTTCTTGTGGCACATTAGCTGTGTGGTTGCCAAATGTGAGAACTTATTGTGGTCCGCGAGATCCCAGTCTTCAAATTTTAGCACAGTCACTCGCCCCAAGTGTGCTCCATCAAAAATGATGTCGTCGGGGAGCAACAGAATCTGCAGATAGATTTTTCTCTCATCTATGTCTTTGGGCACCTTTGATTTTCCCTTTCGCAGAGGAACATATGTGGACAGCCTAGCCAGAGGCTCCGCACCCTAGGTTTCCACCTCCATCTCTACATCCTCCTCCTCCTCTACTAGGATTTCTTCAAAGCCTTCCTCCTCCTCATCGGCTTCCAAGTTGATAGCCTTCCCCTTTTCTTCCATAGTAAGCCTAGTTCTCAGCAGGTTTCTAGGGGACACATGCACTGGTACCATAGGCTGCTTGTCTTTCTTGGGTCTCGGTGTGCACAGCGAGTTAGGGATTTCTGCAACTATCCCGGCACTTTTTGGGGCTTCTTCTACCGTCATGGCCTGGGGCCTCCTAAGCAGTCATTGCTCTGGTATCCATGGCTTCCTCAAGCGCTCCCATACTACTATTCCAAAATTCTCTCAACGGCTCAGGTAAGTGCTCAAACATCAAATTCGACTTCAAAATATCAAACAAATCTAGGTTCATGAATATTTTCACATGCAACATCTCAATTCTCAAATGGCCAAGTGTTGTTTGCTGGATAGCCCTTTGCAATTTATAGTGCCTTTTGAATTCAAATTCGATTGTTCCCCCCACATTTGGTCCATTAATGCTCACTTGGCAGCAGATTTTCAAGAATCTGGTCCATAAAGTTCGCCTTAAATGCCTACCGTTGACTCCATTTGGTCTCAAGCCAAGCATCACATCATGAACAGTGACTGCAATGGTCACTTTCCATCTAACCCATGCAACAGTGCAGCTACTCTCGCGTTGTCATAGACCTTGTGACACTTCACTACTGTGTGCAGTTCTGACATCACACAGCTCCTGGGCAGAGTAGTTTATAGTTCCACACCTTCTTTCAGCTACCTGGAGCGCTAAGATTGTGCCTCCTGCGGCTAGTCAGGTGGCTGGGCCACCTATGTATGGCTTCAAACGACTACCATTGACTTTTCCTAGGAAGAGTTCTCCATTTAACTTTACCAATTGCACCGTGCCACCATCTGTGATCTCCTTAATAACATATGGTCCCAGCCAAGGCATTTTGATCATCCCTGGGAACTTATCAAACTTACTATCATACAACAACACCAAATCATTCATCTTGGAGCTGTGCAGCTTAATATGTTGATCGTGCCAAGCCTTTTCGCATTGCTTTTGCACCTACTGGTGGAATCTAGCCCAAAATCATTCTTCTTCGAGCTCCTCCAACTACACAAGCCTCTCCTCTAGGGCTTCGTGATCCATCATACCTGTGAGCACCACTACGCGCAGACTAGGCACAATATATTCCATAGGCATTACAGCTTCCACTCCATAGACAAGCCTAAAAGGTGTCTATCACATAAGTTTCTTGCATGTCGTCCTATAAGCCCATAATACTGCAGGTACATGTAGGTCCCAATCGCTTCGCTGCATGTTACATACTTTGTTCAGTGCATTGCATACCTTGTTGAATGCTTCCGCATGGATAACATTCTGCGCTATTGTTCTTCCTACGTAATGTATCCCAACCATTAATATCCATTTTCACATTTGTCCCCCCAAAACACATTTACTGATCATACCTTTGAGCGTGGAGTTCATGTGCATCCGCATAAGTTGTTTTCCATATGCCTACGTCCACCTGGCTAGACTCGCATGCGGATCATCCCGTCCATTGTATTTGTATGTCAGTCGCACCCTAGGTTTCCCAAATTGTGTGTGCATCATTCTCCTACATTCACGCCAGTTGTCAAAGCTCCCTTTGTGCGTACACCACCACCTTGCGGGCATAGCGCACAGTATCAAATCCAAGGCCTGGAAGCATTGCTTTTCAAGCATCTCCCTTTCAAATTTATTCAATAAGTTGTCTACCTCACTTAGACCATCATAAGTAGGCAGGTCTCTTACTTCTGTTGATATGCAGTGCAGTGACCTTGTCATCATATTGTAATTCAGTGTAGTTACTTCATGTAACCGATTCTGCCATCTCTCCGTCTCCTCATCTTAATCCGAAGTACATGAGCTTTCACACTCCCATACAATCCGCCCATCTGTAGTGGGATTCACCCAGTCTTGGTTTCACGTTGTTATCGTATAGATGCAGTCAAAATCATCATCACTTTCATAGTCGCGCACCGGCTCCATACATCGCGATCCTTTAGGAAGGTCCAGGGGTATAATTACTTGTAGTGACTTCTTTTTAAAAATCATTTTCCACTTTTTCAAATTATTCACCCCGTTCATGTTAGTGTCCCAATCAATTCCTAAGAGTGTGGGGTAGGGATTGTTGTCATCAACAATCTCTATCACTTCAAAGTCTGCGAGCACGCTCACTTCCTCAATGTCCATGTTTATTCCCTACAATCACCCCATGGGTATTATTTTCTGTTGGTTTGCCATTCGCACTTGAATAGGAGACCATTACAATGTAGGTCTCCCCATTCTCTCCCATGTATACTTCAGCAAAACATTTGCATTCGATCATAAATCTAGGATAACTTGATCCATCTCATATTCTCTAATTTACGTGGTTAGTCTCTTTTCTCTTCCTATTCTTGTCTTGTGTTTTCCAATCTTCCTGACTACGTGCCATTCTCCTGGCGTGGTCCCATTGCATCTGTTAATGAGTTCTTGCAACCCTTTTACATCTTTACTATCACATAGTAACTTCATACATGTTTCCAAGAACGTTGTGAGCATGTATGGGTCCATCTCTGGCTTTGGTCTATCTTTGCTTCCTAAAGTGGAGGCCTCAGCGAAGATCTTCTTGGCTTCCATGAAGGTTTCCGAAGTGCACTCCAAATCAAACTCTACTTCCTTCGCTGGAGCTTTGTGAACCCAAGTACTATCCTCTGGTTGTTTTCCTTTGTCATCTCCCGTTGCAATTCCACTTCGGAGCACAATATTTACATTCGGATCTTCCTTGCGTGGCTCACACCTAATCATCTGCAGGTTCTGAGTCGAGGGAGGTGGTAGCGCTCCTTTTTTGTGTATCCTAGCTATCAGTGTAGGACAATCTTCAGTCTCATGATCAAATAAGTTGCAATACAAACATGACGAGTGCGTTGGATTTGTGCAATCATGGGCATAATGTCCTAGCCCTCCACAATTGTAGCATATCAACCATCTGCTACCTCTTCTAGGTCCTCCTCTGCCTCGGCCTCATCCGCGCCCTTGAAATCTTGTTCGTGCCATTCCTGCATTTTGATCAAGGGGCCGCGTTTTGGCTTGAACTCTGTAGGTGGAGTGCTATCCATCATTAACTCATAGCTTCTACAAGTGTGCTCATCGTGTCCCACTGACCTACCAAAGTTGCAAAACAACTGTTTCAAATTTTGTGTGTACTTCTATAACAAGTGACAATTGTCCATGGCATGTTTTCCTAGGTCCTTCTAAAACAGGTGCCGCACTAGGTCCTGCTTGCGCTTCCAGTCTTAAGGGCATCAGCCCTCCTCCTGTGAGGTAATTTGCGAAAACCGAGAAGTGTTCCTTGTCATGTACCTGACCCTTGCATTTTAAGCACCACACCTCTTCACGCACTTCTAGTCGAGCTATCCTATCCTGTTTCAGACTCTGCATCTCTAGGCATAAATTTTTCAGTTGTGCGTGGATCTGCTGAACTCCCAAGTTGGGATCCTGCATGGGGTCTCATGTAGCCTCATCACGATCTCTAAGGACTATGCCTTGGTTGTTATTTTCTGTTGTGATAGCGCACTCCTTAGATGTGGCATTAGCGATGCTACAACCCATTCGTGATGTTGTCCATCCATTAGATTCATATTAGCTTCACGAATCATACATTTCAGCCTAGGGAGTCTCGCCTAGTACCATTGTGATCTCTTTGAATCCAATGATCAATTGTGCTTTAGACTTTGATCTGCTAAATTCTCTATTTAGCGTTGCTTGGATATCTGTAATTCTCTCATTTGGATTATCATTGGAGTGCTTAATATACCAGGTCAGCACACAGTCCTGCAGGGAACTAACCAGTGTCGCTTTCTTTATATTGTCATCAGTAACTCCTTATGCTTCCCATACAGCTCTTACAACGAACCAGAATTAGTTTGGATCCTCATTTCCCAATCCCTTGAACATAAGCAACTTCACTGTGCTTGCCATATTGAATCACGGTGGTGGCGGAGGTGGTACGGGTGAAGATGGAGGTGATGGTGGTGAATCTGGTGGTAGTGTGGGTGGGGGTGGTATTCGCAGAATTCTTTGCCTTATCAAATGGAGCGCACTTCACAGAGAGACCTTCGTGAGAAATTCCTTGTCCCCTTATGGAGGTGAAATCAAGGGGCTATTTTCTGGTTCCTTGCTTCCTTCATTCCTGTAAGCTTTTCCACTTCACATAGCCCCGAACATCAAGGTAATTGCATAACCCCCTTTTCGCACAATCGCATTTTAATCCAAATATTGAGAGACTTTACGTACTTACCTCGCGGTCCTTTGAGAAAGCGTCACTCTACCTCACTATAGCTGACTGAGGTGTCGACTGCAAACTCAGTAATGAATCCTCCTATAATACAATCGAGCCAATGATCAATGGTGCGCACGATCTTATCCTCCGATGCTTCCAACCTTCACACTAACTTTGGGGTCCACACAATAGGATTGTCGAGTTTCCACCTTCCTTGGCTATCTACTAGCTTTGCGATCCACTCGTACAACTCAGTAGGGAAAGACGCAAAGAAGATTTTGCGGATCTCTATGTACAGGTAGCAGTCTAACCACTCTTCTTTTGACAGTCGTGGGTTCCTATTCTCCTATGCTGCGAACTCGTGAATTATTTTGTCCAACCAGCCTTCAATTTCCTTCTTAGTTGGATTCTAATGATATAACATCAGACATCTCTATGCAGATTCTAGTCCCGACAACGAAACCATTTTTTGACTTGATAGGACCTAACCCACGTTCAGAGTTAATTATCCAAACAAATCCCTACACTACTGGCCCTTTCGGCATTAGCCCGCGGAGTGAGAATTGAAGTCTCACCTGAAGTAGTATTGGGGGATGCTAGAACCAAGTTTCCGAACCCTTGAGATGTCTGAAGTGTTGATTTAGTCCAACTGTGCCTACCTTCATGCAGGTCACTTCATGCACTGTCTTGACCTTCAATACCTCCTCGATATGTTATAATCACCTTTCGTGCATCCCTAACCCCAGGACAAGGTGCTTTTGCATTGCTATGGCAGCATCATGTGCCATTTCCCCAAATTATACTGCGTATCTTACTTATCTTCTTAAAGATCTTAGTTTATTTCATGTAAATAGATACTTTATATCACATTCACTTAATTAACACAGTCACATATGTTCGCGCATCATATAAATAGTAGAAATGCAATACATACCCAATACATTCAATGCAGAAAACAAGAAATAAATACACAGGAATGATATAAAACTTCTCTTTGTTAATGCTTCCAACTATTACAGACTCGACTCGCCCTGTGCACTTAGCTGTAGGGGTCCGCGCACTCAGCTGGGAACTACTAGGCCTATGTGCACTCAGTTGTAGAGCCTTCTCCTACTCTACGACCCAAAACTATAATTTTCACTTAGATCTTCTGCTAAGCTTCTATTCCATCCTAAGATTCCATTATCTCCTAACTATTTAGAGCCTCGCTCTATTTATACAATCCCATGGTCCACGGACCATGGGTAGATCTCTACAACCGACATTACATTACAAAATTGAGGGCAGATAACCCTATGACTCTTTTACAAACTACGCACTCCGTGCCCACAAAATGTGGAGTCTTTACATCGATGTTACAACTTTTAACCAAAATCTAAGCCGCAAACTTACATTACGGGATCCCACGCCCAACAAACCCATAGAGAGACTTCTTTAACTTGCATACCAGTTCTTTATTACCCTTCACCACAAAGCCTTCAGTTTGCTTCATGTAGATCCCCTCTTCTAGATCCCTGTGAAGAAATGTTGTCTTCACATCCATCTATTCTACCTCAAAATCAAAAGTAGCAGCAACAGATAAAAGTAATCTAATAGAAGCTACCTTGGCAATAGGAGAAAAAATATCACCAAAATCAATTCTCGACACCTGGGAATATAACCTTTTTCTACCAACTGAGATTTTTTATTTTTCCACTTTCCTTCTACATTTGTCTTCTCTTGAACACCCATTTTCTTCCAATGGGTTTCCTTCTAGCCGGAAACTCCACCAGATCCCAAGCCTCATTTTTGTGCAAAGATGTCATTTCATCAACCATGGCCTCTTTCCAAAGTTTTCCATCCTCTGAATCTAGCGCTTCCTTCATAGTTCTAGGATCATCATCAGTAATAGATAAAGCAAAATTTGAATAGAAAGTAGATGGAATATACCTTTCTGGTTGCCTTCTTTCTTGAACTGATCTTCTCACAACCAGAGTTTATTGCTCTTCATCTTCTAATTCCTCTTTTGTTGTAGAGTCTGATTCTTCCTCCTTTAGCTCAAACTCTATCTTTGCAGTTTCTTTTGATGGAATTTCATGTTTAATAACATTTTTCACCTCTCTGAACACCACATCTCGGCTGTACACAACCCTCCTTGTTACTGGGTTCCAAAGTTTATAACCCTTTAAACCATCCTTATACCTAATAAAGATTATCTTTTCAGATTTACTATCCAACTTTGTTTTTTTCTCCTTTGGAACATGTACATATGCATCACATCCAAATACCCTTAGATGTGAAAGAAATGGTTTCTTACTAGTCCATACCTCTTGTGGAGTCTTATTCTCCAACGCTAATGAAGGTGATATGTTGACCAGGTAACATGTTGTCTCCACCGCCTCTGTGCAGAATTCCTATCCTAACCCGACACCACTAAGCATGCTTCTTGCCATTTCCATCAATGTCTTTTTCATTCTTTCTGCAACTCCATTTTCCTCAGGTGTGTATGGATTAGTCTTTTGTCGCGCCATACCACACTTCTTATAGAATTCTTCAAATTCCTTGCTGCAAAACTCTCCACTGTTATCTGACCTCAACACTTTTATCTTCTTATCTATCTAGTTTTCCACCAGAGCCTTAAATTCTTTAAACCTGTCAAAGACGTCAGGTTTCTTCTTAAGGAAATATATCCATGTATTCCTTGAGAAGTCATCTATAAATGATACATAGTACATAGACTTACCCAGTGATGGAACCTTCACAGGTCCAAACACATCATTGTGCACAAGCTCTAATGTTTGTTTCACCCTCTTACCACCAAAGGGGAAACTCACCCAATTCTGCTTCCCATATACACAATTTTCACAGAAATCAAAATCCATAGAGCTATTACTCATATCTTCTACCATACCTCTACCATGAAGTATTCGAAGGCCCTTCTCTCTGATATGTCCAAGCCTTTGATTCCATAGCATGGTCTTCTCTCTAGAGACCACTAGAGTTTCTACTCCACTTTCAAGAACCATAGAACTGTTTCACCCATCAACAACAGTGTTACCTTGCAGCTTGTATAGAGTTCCAATCCAAACTCCACACATCAATACCAGTGCTCCTCGAGCCATCTTGTAGGTATCCTTCTCGAACACTGTTTTTACACCTGCATCATCCATCTTTCTTACAAAAATTATATTTCTGGCCAATGCAAGAATATGCATAACACTCAGAAGTGTTCTAACCCTTCCACCTTGCAACTTCAACTTTACTTTTCTGTGACCAACGATTCTAGCCTTCCTATCATCCCTTAAGAAGACATCACCACCATCACATTTCTCAGACTCGCAAAACCACTCTCTATGGGGAGTGAAGTGAAAGGATGCACCTAAGTCAATCAATAATGCCTCATGATCGTGTACTTGAAGAAGCCAAGTACACATACCCACCTTCATCTGAGGTGGTTTTCGCCTCTGCAGAAGGAGCATAATCAGATCCCTTTCCTTTGTCAAGAGCTTTAGATTTACAATCCCTTTTGTAGTGTCCTTCCTTTAGCATTTCCAGCACACCACCTTTATAGGTTTTCCTAGAGATTTAGATCTCTCTCTAGATTTAGATCTCCCACTTGATGACTTTTTTTTTTTTTTGTTCCGGGACTATCCTCATACAGACAAGGCATCGCCATTCTAGCTCTCGTTATTTTTCTATCTCATCTCCTCCGTTAGTAAGGATGAGACTATTTCATCAAACTGCAAGGCAGTTGCATTGCTACCTATTGCAATAACCAAAATATCCCACAAATCTGGTAGATAACACAAAAAACTAATGCACTTATCTTCATCTGAAATTTTAATATCAATAGATAATAACTAACTTACCATAGTATTAAATTTGTTCAGATGTTCCGTCACCAAGTCTCCATCTTTCATCCTCAGGTTATACAGCTTTTTCCATAGGAACAGTTTATTCACTAGAGACTTCCCCTGATACATTCAGCAATACTGAATTTGAGACACACAATCATATTGTGCTCTTAGCCTTCCGATACAACTTCTTCCATTCTTCATCGAACACTCTCGTTGGTTTAGTACTTAGATCTACTGGGATCCACTGATCTTTATCCACCAATAGATCCTCCATCTTGAGTTTCCATAACTCAAAACTCTGACCATTAAATTTCTCGATCTCTATCTTTCCACTGCTCGCCATCTTCTTTCACCGCCAAAATTGATCCCGCAGATCTCCCACTGAACAGGGTCTACCAAAGGCTTGAGTGAAACCCCTCAACGACAGAGGCATCCCCTTGAAGCCAAAACAACTCTGATACCAAATGTCGGTTTTAACCCCATATAGAAATTACCTGCCTACGAGTTCTAAAACACAGAAAATAAATAATGCGAGAGCATAACACATAAAACACATATACACAGATATTTTCCCCTGGATCCCAAAATCGGGACTACCAGATTGATTTTTCATTATGTTCCTTTCAATGTTACAATACATATTTATGGATTTCGAAGCATCCAATACCATGGACTGAAAACCATTGCGTCCAAAACCATGGACCGAAAACCATCGCGTCCAGAACCATGTGCAAAAACCATGCACAAAACCATAGGTAGGTCCGCCCAACCTAATAAAGGGTCTAAAAAAAATTTCCCCAAGGTGCTACCCCAGAACCCTTAGAGGGGGGCTACCCACCCCTCTCAAACCCCCTGTGACCTCCCGACTATGCAATCGTTGCAACAAAGGGGGGACGGCCTCCTCTAACCCCCCAGTTAACTGCGTATGCTAGTCATGGAAATAATATAGCACAACCCACCACTTTGGTGGTCCAAGGGATTATTCAATTAGTATTCCTAAGTAGGAAGGACACATGGATACAAAAAAATGCATTCAAAGGTGTAGAAGTAAATGGATAAAAATAGGACTCTTAAAGCATTATGGGTGCATCGATTGATTCATACCTTAGGGACATTTCTATAGGCTTGGTATGTATGGGAGGAAATGAGATGACAAAAAGTTGCATGGGAATCAATGGTAGCCACTTTTCCAGTGATTTCTCTTTTTCAGATGAATATGAAGAGATTGTAGGAGCTTTGAAAGAAATCAAGAGGGGTTTATTCCCTACAGGACTTCCCGTAGAGGAATATATTGGCCAAGATATTCCCGAGACTATATATGAACTAGGGTTCCATAAGACAGTCATTTGCGGCAAGGTAGATAAGGACTATGATGGAGATGACTTGGAGTACTTGAGGCACTTTGCCTTCAAGGAGTCAAAAGGGGAGCGAGATATAAAAGATGGGCCTGTCATAGAAGCTCCACATATAGAGCCACTAAAATTGTGGAAGAACAACATTGGCACTCAAGAGAAACCTAAGCTAGCTTCTGTTGGAAATTACTAGGACAAGAAGATTACCAAAGAGATCTTTGACCTCCCAAAGGAATATGAAGATCTGTTTCCTGTGTCAATTGTGGATCTCAAGGGGATTAAACGATACTTGGGAGAAATGAAAATAATGTTGAAGTTGAATGCAAGACTCATAAAGAATCGACCATACAGGCTGAACCCAAGTAAAGTAGAAGGTAAAGAAAGAAATCAAAAAGATGCTAACAATTGGCCTCATTTTCGCTGTTGATGAAGCTGAGTGGATCAACCCCATTTTCATTCGAGATAAGAAGAATTCATATGAAATTCATGTATGCATAGATTATTAGATTCTTAAAAATTCCTATGTGTATGACCCATTCCCTACTCCGTTAAGCAAAGAGTTATTAGACAATGTTTCTAGCAATGAAGCATATTTTCTCACAAATGTATTTTTTGGTTACCACCAATTCTGAATTGCAGATGAAGATAACAAGAAAACCACTTTCACGATAAAATGGGGCTCTTATGCTTATAATGTTATGCCATTCGGCCTGAAGAATGCTCCTGTTATGTTTTCAAGGATTGTGATAGCTACATTTTGTGACTATATTCATAAGTTTCTCAAAGTATATATGGATGATTAGACAATGTACAATTTGTTAAAGAAGCATTCTATTCTTCTTTGGGTGGTGTTTGATCGTTGTAGGCAATTACATATCTCCCTAAACTTGAAGAAGTGTATTTTTGTTGTCCATTCTGGAATGTCACTTGGACATATAGTTTGTAAGCAAGGATTCTGTGTAGATCCTGCCAAGGTTGTGATGATATTAAATATTCCACAACCAATGAGTGTTAAACAACTGTGATCGACTTTGGGGCATATGGGATACTACCACAGGCTTATTCACAATTGCGCCCTATTCATTGCTCCTCTAGAAAAGTTTTTGAAGAAAGCCGAGCGATTTGTGTGGGATGTTGAGTGTGATGCCACATTTGATACTATGAAGGAGAAAATTTCCACTGCACCAATTCTAGCCTATCCCGACTGGAATAAGGAATTTCACGTGTATGTAGATGCCTTGGGGATAGCCTTAGGAGCCATTCTAGGGGATGGCAATACAAATAATCCTATCTACTTTTCCAACATAATGGAGTAGGTAAAAGAATGAACAGGGCAATCTTCAATATGGTATGTTCTACAATGTTTTTCAAGAATTTTAAACTGATGTTTTGGGTTGATGTAGTTATATGTGTTGTGTATATAAAGAACAGGTGTCCATCTCATGCTATAAAAAACAAGACTCCCTATGAAATGTGGTATGGCCATATTACTTTTGTGCAAAATCTCAGGGCTTTTGGTTCCACCCATTATGCCTTGATACCTAAGGAACAAAGAAATTAACTTCGTGTAGGGAGTCACAAATGTATCTTCTTGGGGTATATAAATATCTCCAAATCATACCATCTCTATGATGAAGTTAATAAGAATTTTATAATATCTAGAGATGTGATCTTTCTTGAATCTTCCAAGACTGATAATGTTGTTGAGTGGCAGAATGATCACTTTTATATTCATACATGCAAATTCTTGTCAAGTGTTTGATAATTAGATTCCACATCTTAAAGGGGGGATTCCTATACTGGATCAATTTGTGAAATCTTCTTCTAAAGCACTCTCTTCCCTACATGAATCTCCAACCACTAATGACACTTTGAGTGATGTGATTGACATAATTAGGAGACTAAATCTTGATTCATCCCCATCTCAGTCAACTGAGTAGCCTAGGCCATCTTAGTAAATTCCTCCAAAATGGCTTACAAAGACACCGAAGGCGTTCATCCTAATGAGGTTGGAAAGACAAGAACAAGAATCTCAACCAGACAAAATGGAGGTGATATAGACGAATCTGTTTCACCTATTGATATGAATGTTTCTTATGATTGTGAATATAATTTGTCTACATATTTTGAAACAATTTCCTACAAATAAGTTTCTTCTCATGATGAATGGAAAGAAGCAATGCAAAAATAATATGATTCTTTGATAAAAAATGGAACGTGGAAGCTAGTTGATCCTCCATTGGGAACCAAACACATAGGCTACAAGTGGGTCTTCAAGAACAAGTATAAAGCAAATGGCTCACTTGACAAGCACAAATCCAGGCTTGTGGAAAAAGGTTTTTCATAGAAGGAGGGGTCGACTATGAGGAGACTTTGCCCCCACAAAAAAATGGGCTACCATCTCGACACTCCTTGTCTTGTAGCTCAAAATGGTTGAAAAGTCTATAAAATGGATGTAAAGACTGATTTCTTGAATGGAGATATAAAAGAGAATGTTTTTATGTCCCAACTAAAAGGATTTATTGTGAAGGGCCAGGAACATAAAGTATGCAAGCTTGTAAAATCCTTGTATGTCCTCAAGCAAGCATCGCAAGCTTGGTATGAGAAATTAACTAAGCATCTTCTGAAACTCAATTTTAAACATTATGATCTTGATGATGCAAATTTGTTTGTCAAGAAATTTGGAAAAACAATTGTATATCTTGTGGCGTATGTAGATGATCTTTTAATGATAGGGAACAATGAGAACTACATTGCATCCATAAAGAAGGAATTGAGGAAATGTTTTGAAATGACATATTTGGGCTATGTTCACTACTATCTTGGTATTGAAGTAACCCAACATCCGAAGTTTATATTCCTTTCTCAGAAGAACTACATTGGAGATCTATTGATCAAGTTTGGAATTGTTGAGTGCAATCCTTTGACTACTCCAATGGAACATAACTTAAATCTCACATCCATTTAAGGAAAATAATTTGAGGATGCAACAAAGTATAGACAACTCATAGGAAGTCTCAACTACCTGATTACTACCAAACCAAACATTTCATTTTTTGTTGGAATCCTCTCCATGTTTATTCAAAAGCCTTGTGAGGATCATTGTTCTACTGCAAAAAGCGTTTTAAAGTACTTGAAGGGAACTCAATACTTTGGACTCAAGTATACACATGTGGGTGACTTCAGCTTGATTGGATACTCTGATTCAGATTTAGATGGAGATAAAGAAACTGGAGTATCTACTTCAAGTTAATTTATGAGTCTTGGATCAAGAGTTGTCTCCTAGAGGTCATGCAAACAATCAGTTCCAACGGATTCCTCAATCGAGGCAGAATATGTGGCAACAACTTAGGAAACAAAGCAAATGGTGTGGATCAAGAAAATTCTGGAGGATTTGCAGGAGAAACAAGTGAATTCAACTCCTCTTTTGATTGATAACACGTTTTCAATAAAGTTGGCCAAGAACCTAAAGTTCCATGCTTGAATGAAGCACATCAATACAAATTACCATCTAATTCAATATCATGTTGAGGCTAAAATAATCCACCTATGACATTGTTCCACAAATGAGAATATTGCAAACATATTCACCAAAGCGCTTAGAAGGGAAAATTTTGAAATATTCAGATGCTTGGACTTACCAACATCCCTTCAGATTTAGGGGCGGAATGTCAACAACTAATATTTGGACTTCGGTAAATCCATGTAAATATTGTAAAAATAAAAATAAAGGGAATTGGAATATGAAGAGACATCGGGAGATGAAACCCAATAGTCTCCCTCTCCACGTATATATCCATGTTCTATCTTAATGAAAATAATCAATTCATTTGTGGAGTTACTCCTAACCTAACAATTAGAAAGAAGTCTGAAGTAAACTTGAGATAGAAGAAAGTTTCATGTTACTATGATAGTGTTGAATAATTAGTGAAATTAAAGTGGTTACAAAAAATTCACAATTTTTGTATTCATTATCTTGAATCCAATCATTACAATTAACAAGATTGTTGTATAAATTTTATAGAAATTGCAACTACTCAAGAAATTGAACTCAAATTAGGAGACACAAATTCTACTCTACTAATCTGTTGAATGAAAATCAAAATTTAGAACAACATGCATAGACATGCAACAAGAAAAACCACAAGTACACAATGATTTCTAGGAGAACCCAATGATGAAAAACCCCTCAAGCCTCTTTGCATTAAACAGTTGAATAGAGAAACTATTACAGTTGCATCCTCTAGCTCTGAGCACCACCTACAAAAGAAAAAATGTTCTCTCTATTGAATGAGAGCCTCTAACTAACACTTAGCCAATTTATGCCTCCTTCAACCTCCTATTTCCATGCATAATCCTTGAGAAAATTATCTTGTAAAAGATACTAGGAATTTCCTCCTATTTGCTTGTGAAATTCCCAAGGAATGATTCATCTTCTTAATAGAGAAGTCTTTACACTCAAATAGTATACAATTGATAATTACAATGTGCCTTTTCCTCCACTCCAACTAGGTATCTCGAATTCCATTCATGTCTGGGCTATTTTGGGCTGATTGATCAGTTAACTAATAGATATCTAAGTTATATTGATGTCTCACTGATGTTGTTTCTTCTACAAAAACTATACCTGATAAGCATCTAAAATGTTGAATCCCCTGTGTCTCTGCAACTATCTACTGGGAAAATGACATTGTTGTTGATTTTGCACTGTGCCTCCTACATTGCTATCAACACTCCTATATGCTCCTCAACATATGACTGCAGCAACTGACACTGATCCTTCATCTCCTAAACACTATGGGCCCCTGTATAATGGTAATGAACGATGAGGAAAGTATACCAAAATTTCTCTCCTATGGATCCTACCCAATTCTTTGCAACTCTATGGTTAAGGCTCAACAGATTTGCCCCACCTCACTTCTAGAGGTATAGATGCATGCATGGAAAAATATACCTCTATATTGTAGATATTTTTCACTCTAACTCAAATCTGCTTCACTTTCCCAGTAGTTACATGTTTCAAGAAGGATTTCCCCTTACTGAAAATAACATCATAGCCTCTATCCTCCAATACTACTACAAAGATCAAGTTCTTCTTCACCCCAGGTACAAACATAACATATTTCAGGAAAAGATGGGAGCTAGACTCCCTTTTAAATATTATAGTACCATTTCCTGTAGCACTATACCTCCCATCATCCCCAAGTTCTATATGCATCTATAAATCCTTCTCCTCAAGGGTACTAAAACATTCCTTGTTTCCTATCATATGGTTATAGGCACTAGAATCTAGGTACCAATCACTCCCTATAACATTTCTTGTCATGCATGCTATTAGAGTGAATTCTAATTCTAATTCTGAATCCATTGATTCACCTCCCACTCCTCCTGAAGGATTCTTGTTAGAATTCTTGTGCGGACATTTTGTTGCATAGTGCACGTGTTCATGGTAGTGTAAACATTTTATCTTGCTCAAGTCTTTCTTCTTTCCATTATTTTTGTTGCATTCATGTTTTTTTGGGTCTTCTTTCATTTTCCCTTATTCCCCTTCCAAACCAAGGAAAAATTATCTTCATCCTCTACTCTAGATGATGCTGCATCTCTTGTATTTATCCCTATCTCTTCTTGTACCAAATCAAACCACAACCTTTCCCAATTTGGTAATTTTTCCCTTCCATTCATAGAGTCCTCATAGTTGTGCCAGGATTTTGGAAGCCCTAGAAGAGCTAGGCTCACTAGATCATCTTTTGTAACATTCACCCACACCCCTCCAAGCTCATCTCAAAGTTGAGTGAATCTAGAGAGATATTTTGGAATGTTATCGTTTTTCGGAATCCTAATGTTTCAAAGTTTGTCTTTCAAATCCATTTTCTATGATCACTGCTACTTTCAAATATATCAATTAATGTATTCCACATAGCATATGGTGCTTTTTTTAATGGATATTTGAGACCACATGGTATCTCACACCTTCCAGAAGAATTCTCCTGGCCTTTAAAACATCCTTCTTCCATTGGGCTAGTTATTGTGCATCAACCTATTGGGGTTTCACAATGTCGGTTTTAACATATTATAACATACCATTATCATCAAGAATTGCTTCCATTTGTTCCTTCCAGGCTATGGAATTCTAGCTACCCTCCAGGGCATACTCCAAACTCAGTCTGTTGAAAGACATTTTCCTGAATCTGAAGAAAAACTACTACACTGAAGCTGCAAATTCAAAATTCCAAAGGGAAAAATTCGAAATGTTGGTTCTAATGTGATTTCAAGGCTCTGATACATGTACAAATTTGATAGAAATTGCAACTTCTTAAGAAATTGAACCGAAATCAAGAAACTCAAACTCTACTCTACTAATTTGCGAAATAAAAATCAAAATTTAGAACAACATGCATAGACATGCAACAAGAAAAAACACAAGTACACATTGATTTCTAGGGGAACCCAACTAAGAAAAACCCCTCAATCCTCTTTGCATTAATCAATTGAATAAAGAAACTATTACGATTGCATGCTCCAACTTTGAGAACCACCTACAAAAGCAAAATCATTCTCTCTACTGAATGAAAACCTCTAGCCAACACTTAGCCAATTTTTGTCTCCTCTAGCCTCCCTTTTCTTGCACAATTCCCAAAAAATTATTCACCTACTTAATAGCCAAGTTTGTACACTCAGCTAGTATATAATTGATCATTACAATGTGCCTTTTCCTCCACTCTAGCTAGGAAATTCGAATTCCATGCATGTCTGGGATATTTTGAGCTGATTGATCAGTTAACTGACATATCTCTCAGTTAGACTATTGTCTCACTGCTCAACTAACCATCAACTGAATCTATTAATTGTTAGAGGTCAGTGAACTAAGTACAACTGAAAAATAACTGAACTAGATTGCTAAAATTTAGCAATCAACACATGCATGACTAAACTCCAAGCCCACTAAATCGAATTTGTTGATCTAATTGAGTGGCAAGATCCATGTCACACTAGTTAACTGCCTCCAAGTTGTCTTGCTGAAGTGGAAATTCTGATTTACTCAATTTGACTAAGGGTAAAGTCAAATTGAGCCTTTCTTGCTAGACTTTATAACAATTGATATCTACTCTCTAATCATTATGGTAACTACCACTATAGACAAATAATGGTGGTAGCATGGAAAATGTAACAAAAAATCACATAAAATATAGAAACAAAAAAACGAGTATGGTTACAGAGAAAAATCCTAATCTTGGATAATTATGTGTGGTGTATACACATGCAACATATAATGTAAAACACATAACTTCTTATATCAAGCCTGATATATTATTGAGCTTGTAAACCTTCACATGTTTCAATTAATTAGTTAAAGACTGTAAGTAAAAATCCATCCTCTTTGACTTGGTTTTTATTTAGAATTATAATAATATAAATATAAGATGTTCATTCTTCAAAAAACCATGAGAGTTCATAATTAGTAATGACTATTGGAAAAATATAATGGCATTCTAGAAGAAATAACATTAAATCAATGGTTATGTTTGATCCTAGATTTCAAATTTTGATACTTAAATTTCTCGAGCCGTGTATCCTTGTATGTTTTTTGGTAATTGAATTGGTTGGCATCCATGTAACACCAAGGCCATTTCCATGTGAAGCATGTGACCATTTCAACTTTACTAATTCATTGCAATGAAGGATGATTTGAATCGTTGGTATTATAAATTGTTGATGTTTGTAGCTTAGGTGGGTACTTCTACACAAACCTAAGTGTTAAGGTGTGTGGAAGTCGCCTAATTACCTCTTAACCTTAGTAATTATTTTATTTATTAAAGTAATTTATTTTTATGAGAAAAATTATTTTAATCTAATGAAATGAAAAGGTTATTTGCGTAGTTGAATTAGATAAATCATAAATATTTTTTTTTGTTAATTTTCATTTTCATTTCATAAATCATAGAATTACATTGATACCATACTTTCCCCTACTACCGTTAACCACAAGGAAACTAGAGGAGCAACAAGGGGTGAGTGCTCTTTAGATCTCCATATTCTATCTTCGTTAAACTAATTTTCCTAGGGAGATATAAAATATGCCAACTTTATAACAAACCATTACATAACCAAAATGGAGATAGATTCCAATAGTCTAGGGGTTCCATTAGATAATAAATAGCATGTCGATAATGAAAATTAAGACAAAAGATGACAAAATAAAAATCAACATCATCCCTAGGAGTTAAATACCTCAATGTGAATCGTACTAGTGTTAGGGCTAAAAGGACCGTGAGACTTTTTGTGGCTAAGATGTGGTTCGAGGTGCTCAGTATGTGAACTTGTAGGTTCTTGATTTCCTGATGGATAGACTCGAGCTTAGAGGTTGTATTTTCTTTCTCATCGCCTTTTTCCTGAATAAATTTTCTTATTATGGTCTTGGTGTGCTAGTAGATCTAAATGGCTTGAAAACACTGATTTTTTCTACCATGAGTGTGGCCTATATGGAACACATCCCATAAAAAAGTATTAATTTTGGAGCATGAAATCTCCTCGGTGCTTGCCTAGCTAGGGTTACTGTACTAGAGTCTGCCTTAATAGTTCTGGAGCACCCTTTAGCCCCTTGGCTACTTAAGCCTCACCCAGACAACATTATGGGTCTAATCATAGTGGTAGGGACAAATAACAAGTGTAAGGAAGACAACAAAATTTCCCTAGTGCTAGAATAGCCTAAGAAATATTCCCTGTCTCGATACAAGCTCATAATTTCCAACTGCACTGAAATAACCTAAGGATTTCTCACAAAACCAAGCTTGGTTAGGGAATGCAGAAGATAACTCAATTTCAACCAATAAGAGAAAGAGAGAAGTTGCCAACACTAGAACCAAAATTCCCAACTAGCTAAACCTATAGAGTAAGGAAAACATGAGAACTTCCCCCAGGCATCCATGACCGAAGGAGTTAACAAACTAAGGAAGTTGAATAATGGGAAGAATAACATCAAAGGCCTAGGAACTTGCATAGACAATCCATAGGAAGAAGGTGAACCATTGAAACTCCACCAGGGTGACAAAATAGAAATTCTACTAACACCAGTACAAATGGGACCACAATCCAACGGTGATTAGTCAAATATGTGACTTATTGGCATCGAATATCTGACACATTGGTGCTTATCAAATCGTTGTTGTAATTCTGGCGAACAGTCAATAGTTTAGCTACTGTCGGATATGTGACGTTATATATGTCTATTATCTGAAACATAAAAATCCCAAAATGGTATTTAAAATATCAGCGTATATAAGTCAGTTTTGTGACACTACAAATTGTCGGCTATCCAATGGATAGAATGTTGAATATTTGGCATGTTGTGCACCAATCGCCCATCAAATATTCAATGGGTAGGTCATCTTTCTTGATGGAAAAAAATGACGTTTAGGCATCAGGTAATTGACAGAATAAGTAAATATTGCGATAAAAGTGTTTTTCCTCCGACGCTTTCAGGCTGACGGTAACATGTCAAATATTCGACAGATAGGTCGTTTTGTATGATGAAACAAACTGACATTCAGGCATCAGGTAATTGATGGCATAAGTATATTGTGTGATAGAAGTGTTGTCTCTCTAACGCTTTAAATCCGACGGTAAACCCTCGGATATGCAGCAGACGGGTGTTCTGTCTAATGGGAGTGTTAAGGTACTGATGCTTCCGTCCGTCATTTCTATCATCGAATATCTGACGAGTACCCCAACTGGAAGTTGTCGAATATTCGATGACCTACCTATTTTGTCAAATATTCGACTGTGATATACGTTGAAAATAAAATAAAATACACATATACTATGAGTTTTCTCGGTGGTTGCGCTCCCTTATACATTCGATACATTCGATTCTTGTAGATTATAGACTATGAGTTTTCTTATACATTCAATTCTTGTGCAAACCTGAGGGTTTCTCGGTGGTACTTCTATTAGACACTAGTTTCCTACATATTTTTTAATGCAACAACGACATTGATACAGTGACATACTCGATATGTAAGTGTCTTCTAGTATAATAACCAGAATCAAGAATCTGATATTCATCATAAATGGACTATATAGAGACATACATTACAAGCATTTCTAGATCAGATTACAAATAACCAACTATTGGTGATAATCCAACATCCAAGAAAAAACATAAGCACAATCTAGGTTGGTTTCATCAAATATGTTGTTCATGTACCAAATGTGTACTATGAAACATTACAACCATAAATTAAAGTCCATAAAAGATCACAATTTTGTTAATATTTGTCCTAACAAATTATTAAGATTCAAGTGCTTTCATCAAATATGTTGTTCATGTACCAAAAGAGTAGTATGAAACATTACAACCATAAATTAAAATCCATAAAAGATCACAATTTTGTTACTATTTGTCCTAACAAAGTATCAAGATTCAAGAAATGGTTGGACTTAAAATGTGGAATATCACTTGTGTATACCAGCGTTCTCCACAAAGACCATGAGTTGGTCAAATTGACCCCACATGGATTCCAAACAGGTGGCTCCTTTGGTGGAAAAATAACTTTTCCAATAGATGATAGCCACAAATAAACATTACTCTTTGAACACAATGAAAAAAAATTAGCAAGCTTGTAGACATAGGTAGTGCCTTGGTGACTTTCATGAATGAGGTACATGTTTATGTACTCAAGCTTTATTTTTTATCACATATCATGGTTCAAAATTCACATGGTTTCACTGGAAAAGTTTTGTTATTAATGCTTAGTATTTTTAGATAATCTGAAGATCCCATTCTAGTAGAGTCCTTTACCTTTCTATGATATCAACAAAAAAATGAACTAACAAAAAGATTATGTCAAACTAAAGCCTAAAACTAAAATCATTTACGAAAAATAACATGCAATACAAATATACTGATTCAATGACTATAAAAGCAAAATGAACATGACCAACTCTCACAATTTAAATTGTGAGACTAGAAAGTGGAAGATGAACAACTGTCGAGGCATAGTGAGGAAATATAACATGGAAAATATATGCAATAGGAACAAGAGTAAGGATGACCAATTTGTAATCTGAATATGTCCTTTCTGTAACAATGCCTTTTACAATTTCCAAATGCACATCAACAATGATCCAACAACTAATATTACTTAGGTTTGACTAAAATTGGACCGTTGAACAATATGGATGATGATAGCCTGGTTAGTCTAAACTTCACTACAATATTGAACTTTAGCATAACGGAAACCAATTCACTCAAACAAAATCACGATACTGGAATTTAAACTACCTACAAAGTCTAGTGTAAGTAATACAATTTGTCGAATGTGCAATAGAAAAAAAACTGAGGGTGGTCAACTTACAATCTTAATGTACCCTCTCTAGAATGATGCTTGCTACAATTTTCAAATGCACATTAATACCTATCCAATAACTACTATTGAGTAATATTGACCATATGGACCAAAGTCGATGATGTAATTTGGTGCCTCAACTGTACTTGATGTGAATGTGAGGAGAATATTACTAAAAAACCATTAAAAAAATGTAATACACAAGTTTTTTCACTGATGATATATATATATATATATATATATATATATATATATATATATATATTATATATATATATATATATATATATATATATATATATATATAATATATATATATATATATATATATATATATATATTATATATATATATATATAATATATATATATATATATATATATATACACTATTTTAAAGACTATAAGAATGCCATCACACATAGCATCCTTCATTGTTGATCACCTAGAGTTGAAGTTAGAGGATATTGTGGCTTATAGAGTTATGTCTATCAACAACAATCAAAAGAGAGAGTATTTTGTATGATGGAAAGATACTCTAGAATAGGAGAATGTGTAACAACTCTTTTTCCATAAAAAAAACCATGTATATAAACCTAGTTATGTAGATTATTTATTTGTGAAAATAAATTGATGACTAGCCAAAATGGAGGGACACATGAATCCAAAGTTCTAAGAGGGAAAGCCTGTGGTGGGTTGTTGCATGGACATTGAATGCATGTTGAATATTGGTTGGTTTCCCTATGGCATGTCGTAAGCAAGCCCATACAAACCACCCTTAATTGTCATAACTATCTGCCTAATGAAGTAATGGCCTATGCTGACAAGCATTAAAGTCGAAATGGGAATCCTGAGTGGAGGATGGCATCATACTACCTCCTCTCCTTAGGAAATGTGGATAGAGAGAATTAAGGAAATGGAAATAAAAGGTCCCAAGTGTGAAGGAAGAAGGATTGATAAACTTTAGTCTTCTATCATTATGGAGAGGAGAATGGTCAAAGTGTGCGGATAAGTCATAAAGCAATTTGTGCAAAAATTTTACTTTACGTAGAGCACTTAGACGATTTGAGTATGAGAACAACTATTTATAATCATGGCTCACATCATGAATTGGTCAATGAGTTTACATGAGCACCCCAGAACATGACTTAGCATGTGCAACGGGTGGGTGCGGTTAGTTAAATACATGCCCCAACCAACACTTAACTGAATGGTTATGTATATTGCATCGAGGAGATGTGTGTTGACCAAAGAATTTTGGTGAGTCAACTTGCATGGGTTTCATGTGTCAACCCCATAGGACTTGAACGGACCTTACCCTTTTCTCTCCATACGCCCCATATATATAGCCAAGCATGTGGAGAGTAGAAGGCATAAGAACTTGGTGGATCACATGAACTTACACAATTGGTTCATGGTGAAAATGGATGCATATTGTCTTGTAAAAGATCAAACTTCATAAGGGTTTTTCCCTAGATGTGCACTTAGATCTTGTGTTCTTGTGTTTGTGATATCCATGTTGGTATTTATTTTATGAAAGGAACACTAACATAATCAACATATAATTTCACAAGTAAATGTCAATATAAGAGAAATCAAATTGAAGAATATAACTCACATAATGCTCTAGATTTCTCAACAAAGGAGAGGTATTGGACCACATTTGAGTCACACAAGTAATTTGTTCTCTTCAATAAGTCTAAGGAAAAGTCAAAGCAAGAAAGGGGTGAAGGATATCGAGGAAATAAAGAAGGTATATTTGTTTGGCTTGTGCATCAATTCTTTGTTTGGCAAGCTTGCACGTATGGGAAGAAAGCTATCTTTGTTCAGATTTTGAGCTAGAGAAGAGAAAAAAACCAAGCTATAGAGAGAAGCATTTTTGTTTGGGTGGCAGGACTATCACTTTGTGAGTTTTCTTGATCAAAGGTCTTGGAAGTATTCCTTGAATTTCTATAAGAAGAGAAGCTTTTTGGTTTTTCCCCTATGGAGGGGTTTTTCCCTGGCATAGAGCCTATTTCTGGTGTACTTGTTTGCATTGTGATCTTCTTTATTGGCATTGTCTTGATGTTGAACACAAAATAATAATTATGATTATGAACTAACATTATATCACAAGAATTTTTAATATAACAAGAGAAAAAATTATAAAAGGAACCCTAGTTCTGTTTGCCCTAGTTTTTCTCAACAATTATGGTCTTACAAGATTTGCAATGTAGAAATAAAATTTTGCTTGAAATCAAATGAAACGCAAAAGTAAATCATGCACCTGGTAGTCAAGTGCTTGGTGGGCTAAATTTGAGTAGTACTTCGATGAGTTTTCTTCACGTATACGGCTCCAACCATAGTTAATCTTTCAAATCCAAATATGCAAATGAAAGTACCTGCAAAACAAAAGAAGGAGGAGAAGTTAGGTGCAATAAAAATTAATAAAATAGAAGAAAAATCACACCAGTTCCTTATTCCCAATTAATAGAGTAAGATTTTCTCTTACTTCCCTGCATGAAAAATGACATTTTATGGTCTTTCACTCAAATAAAAACACAATTGTCAAAGAAAGACAAATATTACATGAATATTTTTCATGGAAAAGTTTGTTATTTCTTATAAAACTTTATGTAACTCCCACTTGGCCAAGACATACAACACAAATATCAAACAAAATTTGTTGTCTCACCTAAACCCTTGCCATTTTGAGCTCTTTGCTTCATATAATTATTCCACTTGAACATCCATATTGAAACTAGTTTTCCTACACATATTCACAAGACCAATCATGGAAAACTTAGATTAAATTTGACCAAATATTAAAATTAATTGCTTGAATAAATAATAATTAAAAATAATTGCATTCCACAGGGTCTTCGATAGACGGTGATCGAGTGCTTTGTTAAGACACTCCTTGATGTGAAGTCATTGGTTCAATTCTCCACCCCAATCGAGGTGATATATTGGACATGATGAAGATGTAGTCTTTCCAAGCTTAAAAATAATAAATCAAAATAAAAAGACTTGCATGCATGAATACCTAAATGAGCTCCTTTTGGTTTCAAAAATAAATTGTTGGAGTAATTTAATCTTGGAGAAAACCTTCGTCCACTTGACGAAGTGAAAACAAAGTCAACATTGACTTTGTTGTTGCTCTATTGGATTGAAGGCGTTTTTCTCAAGAATATCCAAATACTAATTTATTATCTACTAAATAGGGCCAACCACATGAAGGTGGAAGCTCTCATGCCCCCCACCTCCCCAACATCACTCTCAATTTCCCAGTACCCAATCTATCTATTATAGGAAATAGTTGAAAGTAAGACATTAAGATACATAAAAAAAACAAATAGCAAACATTCATCCATCCATTCATTCAATTATTTGTAAATCCACAAATATTTCATCTCAATAAATTTTATCATAAAAAATATGTTTACATAATATGAAACAATGTCATGTACGTAAAGAGACATATAGCAATTATTAATTAACATACAACAATCATTCATTTATTTGTTAATCATAGACACAAGATACTTCAACTCAAAAAAATTTATTATCAAAAATGTGTTTTCATAATATGGTATGCGATGTTTCTAATGATATAACTATTACAATCACTTATTTTTATTTTTCTTTGTTTTTGATGGCCTGGTTGTGTACTCATGGCATTGTCAAGGCTTCTGTAAGAGGGGTAGATCATCAGCTAAAAAAACAAATTTAAATATATATATTATATATATTATATATATATATATAAATATATAATATATATATTATATATATATATATATATATATTATATATATGTTAAATTGATATTTTTTCTTATTATCCATTAATAAAAATAACATTAGAGTTTTATTTACCTCGTGCACTAGTCGATACTGTAATTTAAAAAAGGAAACAATTACCACAATATCAAAACATGAAAGTGTAATTTTGTCGATACTTCTCATACAGAGCGTCGATACTGGTGAAGACAACCAATATTGCCTCCCATCTTCACCAGTAGTGTGAATGGCATCTATGTTAGGAGTATGTTTTGAATTCATAGATGCCCCAAATGCTACCAGTGAAGGCGGAAGGTAATATTGGTTCTCTTAATCAATATTGCCACTTTGTTTGAGAAGTATATGCAAAATTTCACTTTTCTATTTTGATATTGTGGTAATTGTCTTTTTTTTTTAAGTTTTGAAGATCAATCCTAGGTTTTGTTAATGATTGTCATTTTGTTTTTAAAAATGAATCACTAAATTTTATCATAAAAAATATGTTTACATAATATGAAATAATGTCATGTACATAAAGAGACATATAACAATTATTCATTAACATATACCATTCATATATTCATTCATTAATCATAGACAATGAATACTTCATATCAAAAAAAATTATCATCAAAAATATGTTTTTAAAATATGGCACGCGATGTTTCTATTGATATAACTATTACAATCATTCTTTTCCTTTTTCTTTATTTTTAATGGCCTAGTCGTGATGTTTCTATTGATATAACTATTACAATCATTCTTTTCCTTTTTCTTTATTTTTGATGGCCTAGTCATGTACTCATGGTCATTAGGGGAATTTTGAGGTCTAAAATGGACCTCCTAAGGAAATAATAAAAAAATAGCTAAACCAATAAAATAATATTTATGAATTGCAATTCACTTTTTGCACCACAATCCATGTAATCATAGTTAAATTCAATTGAAAAGTTGTACCAAAATAAAATTAATAAAAAAATTGTAGTGATGTGACTACAAATAAGAATGAGTTTTTCAAGAAAAAGTCATTATTACTAAACAAATAATGCATTTGTCCTTTGTACTTAAATGACTTAAAATATATTATAAATATAAATTCATAAATTCTTAATTGTATAATAACTATTAATTAAAATTTATATTATTTAAATTATATAATAACATGTAATTAATATAATAGCATGTAACTAAATAATATACTATTTAAAAGCCAAATAATATAATATAATAAATGTAATATATTATTTTATGTATTAATTTATAAACTTGGTTACAATTGTCATAAAATTGTGTAAGAGTTTATCAAATAATTTATAAAAATTAAAGATTTATTTTTTGTTTGGGACGTAATAACTTGAAATTAAGCCAAATTTGTAAGATAAATTTATTAGAAAACCATAAATCATACAAAAATAATATACTTTTTTTCTTTAATGTTAATATGCTTGTATTGCTATTAATAAATTTTTGTGTAAGCTTGGTAGGACTACATCTTCATCATGTCCAACTTCTCACTCCGACCGGGGGATAGCACAATATTTGAACCCAAGGCTTCTAGTTCGGTGAAACTTCATTTCCATGGTCATTGTCAATTGAACTATCCCAAGCAGACTTGTATTGCTATTAATATTGTAATAATATTATTCATAGATTTGATTTATCCTAAAATTACAATGTCACATTCTTATTTATTTTGATTTCACATGTATAATACATGTATAGATATTAATTAATAATTAATTTGAAATTTTAATATTAAATAAAATGAGAGAATATATAATTTAAAATAAATGTATGAGAATATACAAATATAATATTTATTGAAAAGTGTGAAAACATGAAGATTGTATAGAGATATGCATTGTTTCTTTCAAAAAAATATGAAATGACAATAATAATATTTTATTCAAAAAATGAGAAATGACTTTTATTATAAGTACTTTACTTTATGACTTTAAAAGTACATAGAACACTATGGTAGTTAACCATGAGTTTTTATCACTGTTTAGAATGTGACAAGTAAGTACATTTAACTCAAATAATGCCACATCAACCATCAGGGATGATGTCATCTCCCTAAAATGTGATTGGTTCTCATAAAGTGAATTTTGATCGTATATTTTTCTTAAGAGACCCATTTTAGACCTCAAAATTCCCTTGATGATTGTTGAGGTTGCTGCAAGAGGGGTGGATCATCAACTGTAACAAAAGAGAAATGTTAAATTGATATCTTTTGTTATTATTCATTAATATAAAAAAAAACATTAAATTTTTCTTTACCTCGTGCACTAGTCAACAATGTAATTTTAAAAATGGAAACGATTACCACAATATCAAAACATATAAGTGTAATTTTGTAGATACTTCTCATACAAAACATTGATACTGGTCAAGAAAACCAATATTGCCTCCCATATTCACTAGTAGCATGTATGAAATCTATGTAGGAGTATGTTTGGAATTCATTGATGCCCCAAATGCTACTGGTGAAGTTGAGAGGCAATATTGGCTCTCTTTATCAATATTGATGCTTTGTTGAGAAGTATCTACAAAATTATGCTTTTCATTTTGATATTGTGGTAATTGTTTACTTTTCTAAAGTTTTAAAGATCAATCCTAGGTTTTGTTATTCTCTGTCATTTTGTTTTTAAACATGAATCACTAATGGATTGTGGAGATGCTACAATGGCTTAACGTTGTATTTTCCAAAAAGAGGACAACAAAGGAAATATGGAGATTCTGATATAGACAATATGAAACAAAATCGTTCTAATATGGGGATTCTAATATAGACGATATGAATACCTGAATGAGATCCTCTTGGTTTCGAGAATAAATTGTTGGAGTAGTTTAATATTGGTCGAGCAAACCTCCCTCCACTTGAAGTAACAACAAAGTCAACATTGACTTTGTTGCTGCTTTGTTAGATTAAGGGTGTTTTGCTCCAAGATTATCCAAATCCTAATTTATTCTCTATTGAATAGGTCCAACCACATGAAGGTGGAAGCTCTCATGGACCCCCCTAACATCACTCTCAATTCCCCAATACCCAATCTATCTACTATATAGGAAATAGTTGAAAGCAAGACAATAAGATACATAATTTTTTTCTTAGCAAACATTCATTCATTCGTAATTCCACAAAATATTTCATCTCAATAAATTATATCATAGAAAATATTTTCACATAATATGAAACAACGGCATGTACATAAAGAGACATATAACAATTATTCATTAACATATAACTTTCATCCATTCATTCTTAAATACATAAATATTTCATCTTAATAGATTTTATCATAAAAATATGTTCACGTAATATGAAACAATGTTATGTATATAAAGAGGCATATAGAAATTATTCATTAACATATAAATTTCAGTCATTCATTTGTAAATCCACAAAATATTTCAGCTCAATAAATTTTATCGTAAAAACTATGTTTACATAATATGAAACAACGTCATATAGATAAAGAGAGATATATCAATTGTTCATTAACATATAACATTCATTAATCATAGAAACAAAATATTTAGGGGTTTAGGGGGATAGATAAGAGGGGTTTGTATAAAATATTTAGGGAAGCGTGTAGTCGATTATGTTTTTAGATGCTTAAAATGAGAAATTTAATAGCATTGGAAAATTAATAATTGCATATTTATCCTTCAATAGAGTAGGTATCATCCAAACGACATGCATAAGAATTGTTTTTGAAACTAGGCATCTGAATTGTTGCACCATTTCAAAAATCCAGAAACAAATATTGATCATGATTAAAGACTGAAATTCACTTTTTGAACAAGGTATCCAAAATAAGTTTGAAAACGCATTATTAAAAGATCAGACCTAGTCAGGACCTATGTTCGATGCATAGATCTTAATGATTAATATTGGATAAATATTGGCATATGTGTATGTGTGTGTGTGTGTTATGAGCATGAGACTTCTAATATCAATCAAACTAATAAAATATAGAATATGAATAACCTAAAAGAGCCCATACCTATGATAGAATGTTTGCAATATCTTCTGAATATGGATTGAGAACAATAAACTACCTTCATTAAATATATACTAATTAACCTAGACTTAGTGTACCACTTGAAGCTAGTGAGCCGTGCAAATAGTGAAAGGCTACAAGTCTGATAAATTGCCAAAATTTGAATAGAACCTCAGAGCAATATTATGACATTCAATGATTATTGGGATAAAACATAAGACAAGTTGATACACCATCCCATGAAGCATCAATATTAATCTCAATATAGACTAGTCAACACTATTGGAATGGCTTCTATATTAATTTCTATTATATTTATTGTAACTAATCAATATTGGTTACATTTTCTAATAAATATTAGTCTAACAAATTATAACATATATTAGTTGTCAATTCACAATAGTTTGTGATTATGATGATAATTTAAGTACATGAGTGTAATTTCCATGATGGGATGTATGAATTTTCCTCCGCACAATGCCCATCAATGATTTTAACCTAGAATGGGCTAGCAATGTTCTATCATCGCCATATTAAAAATGACCTAGAAGATTAAAATTTGCCTTGTCTATCATAATCACTTCACATTGTCTCATAGATGACCCCTCTACAGATTATATGCATAAATTTCTGGAAACCCATCCCCTCTACCTAGCCTATGATTGATTATGAGAATAGGTGAACATATTACAGTTTATAAGTAGGGGATCTTACCAACAAAGATCTGTTAATTTTCTTTTATTCACTTGTTGTCACAATCAATCATAGGATAGGCAGAGGAGATAGCCTTCCATAAATTCATGCATATAATTTGTAGAAAGGTTCATCCATGAGATAGTGTGAAGTGATGATGACAAGCATGGAAATTTTTCATCTATCAGGTCATTTTGAGATGATGATGACAAACCAGTGCTATCTCATTCAAGGTTATTATAATCATTTATGGACAATTTGGGGACAACAATTCATATGTCCCACCATGGACATTATGCACATATGTACTTAAATTGTCATCATAATCACAAATTGTTATGATTAGGCATTGAAGCAAGAGTAACTAGCACCTAAATTAGGAGTGTGGTAGTGTATGGTGGAGTGGGATAGGTATACAAATTAGTAGGTGGTTGACTTATCATGGGCACCGATTGTGTAAAGGCTTAGGTTAACACAAGAATCTAATTGTAGGCTATTTGTGTTTGTAACAGAGTTAATTGACTTATACCACAAATTTATCAAATATCTGATATTATATACCCTCATTATATAAAAAAAAATATGTTTACATAATATGAAACAAAATCGTTCTAATTTTTGGCAACAAAAAAATCACAACTTTTTATTAAGATATTTTAAAGTTACGTGTGCACATGCCATGAGGCATTTAACCTCTCAATAAAAAATGTGGTACTAAAAAAAATATGCTCTAAATAAACAAGTGCAATCATTTTTTATCACGTTTCTTTATCTTTTTTAATGTGAAGTCAACAAGTATGTCTTGATCTATCCCCCTTCAGTTGTTGTGGTCTCTAGTGTAATATTTCTTATTGTTGAGCTAGTCATATGACTATGTTGCTATAAGTGGGGATGATCATCAATTGTAATAAGAAAGAAAAGTTAAATTCATATTTATAATTATTATTATTACAAATGTTTTATTAATAAAAAAGGTAGTATAATGTTCGTTACCTGCTTCGGTAGTGGAGGGAAGCGAAATACTTTCAGATGTCGAAATATGTTCCTCCTCTTCTCTGGAAACATCATGTACATGCTCTGGTGTAGAAACAAGAAATGTTATAATTAATACACCATTTGAATTTAAATATTTTTAATTGTATTCCATACTACAATTTTTTTTTATAACACATGAAATACCTCCAGTACCAAGTTGAACATCAGTGTTAAGATCAGGCACTCCACCGTCAGTAGGCTCATGTGTTGTATGTACATTGCTTGCCTACTTTTTATTATCAAGAACATTAATTTATCGCCAAAAATAATAACCAATAGATTGTACAAGTAATTATTTATAAATTTTATTCATTGCTTTTATTTTCTTAAGTGGTATGTTTGATGCTAGAAGACTGTGAAGATGCTAATCTTGTCCTCTGTTCAAACATGACTTGATAGCCATAATTGAAAAAACATTGTAGGTCTTCCTTCATGCGAGTCTTCAATCATGTCCCTTGGAATTTTGCATTAGAACATGAATTTTTCTTATTTTATGATATTAAATTAAAAATGTTAACAATTTATTGGAAGCAAATTGTTTTTTTTATATACTTACAATTTTTTTGGCCAGTTTCGAGTAACCTTGCGGGCCAAGATTATGCGCTATTCTAGCATGTGTGGATTTGGAATTATTTGGGATCCTATATTTAAAACATTGAAAAAATTGATTAGATGTTGCAATGATGATACATAATCATAATTACATTATTAAACATGGCGCATACCTTCCTAGTCTGGGTGGATGCTTCCCTACTTTTTGAAGTGCCTTCTCGTGTGCATATGCCACAAGCACTCTCCACTCGATCTCTAGAATCGATGTAGGGCGCTCATGTGACATGGACCTTCCCAATTTAGACCTATATTGGTCCCACAAATATTTTAAATGTAGGCCTGACTTTGAGGTAACTCTAGATTTGTTGAAAGTACTGTCACTGAACAGGCGAACCATCCTGTTAATAAGTTCCTCTTTTAACTTGAAAGTTTGGGATTTCTAGTTTGTGTGAATGATCGGCCCAAATATTTCCAAGGTTATGCCATACAAACACATATAAAATACATCATTTCCTACAAAATGATATTATCATTAGTTTAAATAATCATAGACTATACATTAATTTCATTTCGGTTGTACTTAATATTTAAAACACTTCTTAAATACCTGTCAGTTTCTCTATTTTCATAGGGAAATTGTCTTCATCTACCAAAAACATGATCGTTAGTGATCTTGTGCTAGTAACACGGGAAGATCCAGGAAATCTCATTTCAAATTGTACAATTGTATCATGCTATGTATCCACAACATCATGTGTAGACCCTAATGTATGTTGTTCAGGGGGGTGTAGATCCTGCTATGGGTGGTTGAGCAGTTGTATTGGTCTTAACGACTAATTACTCACTCATAGGTGGAACATCAATGCTACTACCAATGCCAACCCAACCCATAGTCGTAGCATGAGGATCGAACTCCACCAAAAACTCCTGTAAAATAAAGAGTTATTTATTTATTAATAAAGAATGAGATAACTAAATCATAAACAAATAATTGGGATAATTAAATGATTTTCTCACCCCATATCGACAAACTCATTGCAATAAGGTTCTGATTTCGTCTTTTATCTCATCTGCCTGAGACTCAATCATAACTAAAGAATTAAGTTTATTGTTTTCTTTGAATTTAAACTTCCTATGGACATAAAAATTGCATTATTAGTAACCTCTTCCTCACGAGCACCTGTAGAAGACTCTAAGGCTAGTGCCTTCCCCTTATCACTTTTTTTATCAAAAAAGTGTAATTTGCAATTCATCCACAATTAATCATCATTATATTAATAAGAAAACCACTATTGACATATATCTAAATTTGTATGGAAACTTCACGTAGTAAATGACAATCATAACATTTAATAGACATTTCTTACAAGTTGGGTAAAACTGAATACATACCACGCCCATAATAGCAATATTTGTATTTATTCTATTCAAATTGTAATCAATGAGCAACTCTTCCCCTACAACTATTAATTTAATGGCACATACGAATACACAATTTCCTTCATGTCCCTCAAATATGCAATTGGGTTGCTTATTTGTAGTGACGAGTCGTGTACTATTTATAAACCTTGAAATATTCCCTGTTGCCTTTGGCCTTCCATCAATATACATAGTTGCGCCTTTTTTTCATCATTTTATTTTAGTTGTATATAATTTGTAGCCACTCCATATCTTCACATACTTTTGGTATATTGGACTAGTCATACCCAATCATTGTAGTGTAATAGGGTCTGACATACTCCATCAATTCAATTAATCCTTCGTAACATACCTTTATGCCTTCCATGGAAAATAGCCCTAAACTATGTAATGATGATGGGGCAATGTGATATATCCTTTCATTGTCAGAAAAATTAGTGTTTATTTCAGGAAGATACTTGGGTGCCCAATGTTTCACTAGATGTTTGTACCTCAAGGGCCCCACGATGTCATCTATTCTCTCATTATCATAACAACATGACCCTCCTTTAGCGAGAAAAATTTCCATGCGTCTATGGACTTTTCTTCTAATATTTTCACCTCTAGTTGATCTTCACTTGCTAGATGATGTAACAAATGTTTGGTATATTTCTTCAATCCTACCCGAACTTCCGACACTCGATAAAGATAAATCTAACAAAAACCTGTTTGGTTGAATGTCCTATACCACTCCATCAAATGAGAGAAATTGTTAGCGAGTGTCATAAGGGATTTTGAGAAATGTCTTAATGAAACCGCAAGAACATTAAAATAGTACAAGTGAGTTAGAAGAAAGTTCTTTGTGTTTAACCATATGGGACACCCCCCCCCCCCAGCTACATCACAATAAACATTTTCATAGGATGAGTCATAGGGACCATATCCTTGACTAGATCAATAACGAGATGTCCACTATCCACAACTGGAACTACTCTGGGTGAATTATCCTCATTCATGTTGTTGGGACAAACTTCTCCATTACACATACCCACCCCATGATGTCAAGTAAAGGAAAATAGAGAACAATCCACCATTAAGTGAACCACTACATGGCATCTAGAACAAAAAATGACACATCCATATAGTTAAGAATACGACTATAGGAAATATCACCACTAACATTTTGGATTGATTCATATAAACCATACCTAGCATTGACATCAACTAGAATTTGGGCCATTAACCACATTTTCTTCTCTACATACACATCATCACCTATAATATAGGGTCTAATTTCATATCATATGGATTTAATACCTACATTATTCCAAATTTCAAGTGGGATATTGGGAAATTTTACCCAAATCAAAACATATATGATTTATATGTATCCACACATTAAAAAAAGGGTGCCATAGTATATGCCCAAGAAAACAATGATTCATTAATAACCACGTTTCGACCAATATCTTCCATGCTCCCTCCTCATACCAAAGGATAAAACCATGCCATCTCTCAACGTGAAATGACTAATGGAACTATATATGGGAAAAGAAAGCCCAAATTTTTGCATACACAAAGAAAAATGACCTATATTAACACATCAATTGAAGAACTTACTGACTAATATTTTGTTGAGAAATTCCTCAACTTGATAAAGAGAAATTTCCTTTCGTACCACAAGAGTAATATTATTCCCATGGGATTTGATGAGCCTTATGCTATAACAATGACTATTGTGGCTTGGTTTTAGAAGATGTAATGAACCTCTATGCTCCTTAATCCTTAATGCCATTCCAATGGAAAGAAAGGATGAAGAGTTCCAAACGTAGATTTTGACCCACCTTCCATTGAGATAGTGCTACATGTCATGTTATGGACACCCATACCCACAAAAACATCCACATTAAGTGCCACATCGGAGGTCTCAGACCTATCATTAATCTTAGATGATGGTGGATGTAGACTTCCAAATCCATGAATGGAAATGTTAGGAATTGTTAGTGAATACTTAATCATATTCATTCTTCATAATTGTTTGTGTACCATCACTTGATGTGATCAATGTACTTGTCAAAAGAAAAATAAAATAAAATTGTATTTTTGCAAAAGAAAATTGTATTATTGCAAAAGAAAATTGTATTTTTGCAAAAGAAATTATTTATTCAAGGATGTGTTTCTTTCCAATTGATTATTTTGTCTTAGGTTTAGCACCCATTTGTGTGCTCTAGGGTTGTGACAAGGTCAAAGTCAAGGTTATGATGTAAAGTCCCATGAAGGGCTCTTGAATTGATGTAAAAGAAATATTTTAAATGTAAAAATGAGATCTAGAAGCTACCAGGTGATGGGTCGACCAACCCATCCAATTGGCCTACAAGAGGCCCTTGGACCTCACCAAAAAACTATATAAAAGAGAGGTACTCAACCTCATTGGAGATAGATATGCAATTCACACTCTTCAATAACTCTGAGAAAAAAATCAGAGTGAGAAAGAAGAGAAGGAAAGGAAGAAAAGTCTATTTTTTTTACTTGGGAATTAATTATTTGTTTGGAAAGCTCACATACTTAGGAAGGAAACTATCTCTGTTTAGATTTTGAGCCAAAGAAGAGAAGCGGAATGAGTTAAAGAAAGAAGCATTTTTGTTTGGGTAGCTGGACTATCACTTGGTGAGTTGTCTTGATCAAAGGTGATGGAAGTATTCCTTGAATTTATAAAAGAAGAGAAGTTTCTAGGTTTTCCCCTATGTATGGGTTTTTCCCTGGCATGGAACCTATTTCTAGTGTTCTTGTTTGCATTGTGCTTTTCTTTATTGGCATTGTCTTGATGATAAATGCATCATAATAATAATGATAATGGACTGACACTAAATGATTATAATATTATGTGCAATTATATATAAAAAACAATAACAATACAACAGAAATAAAAGGAACATAGGAAGAAAAGCATTCACATATAGAGACACTTGTTACAACTTTACACTGGCCATAGAAACACTAAAACCACTAACATATCTAAACTGACATTATTGTAATATCATCAACTCTATCATGCCAATATTGTCACTAAAGTTTGAGGTTTCAAAAATGATAACATGGATACCTTTTCTACATGGTGTCATACTACTGTGCTACATACTAAACTAGAATGAATAAATAAAACATGGTGCCATACTACCATGTTGCACACATGTGCAGTGTCACACCAATACTAAACTGCAATGCATAAATCATGCCATGCTAATATCATATCAATATAATAGATTGTATAGTTGAACGATGTTGTATTACGTTATAACGAGATCATCATACATACAAAGCCAAATATATATATGTGATGCCTGCCAATTATACCGTGCAATGAGGTCGCATAACAGAGGTGGAATATGTACAACAAGGGGTGCCAATATACCACAGTACACCAATTCGTAGAGCAACAATGCTGCCAATGGAGATGAGATCTTAGTAAAAATCCAATTTCTGAGCATAAACCCAAGTCCTTATCACTATAATAAAATTATAGCCCTATTCAAAAGTAAGCATAGGTGTCTTAAGCCTATTTTCAAGAGACCAAATAGTCAAGAAATCCATCCTCTCAAGATTGAACTCATTGCTAATTGGATCATAGTTTTGGGAACTATACGTAACCCTATTCTCAAGTCCATAACCACAAACTTGCATTCAAAATCATTAAAAGTTGGAAGAGAACAATATCACTATTTGCAAGGGTCTGAATAGCAACAGTCTTCACAAAGCTAAGTTGTTGGTTAAGCTTGAAAAATGAAGAAGTGACGAAGTAAAGAAAAAAAATCAAACCACTTAGAATTGCAGTCCAAAGTAGCTCAGGGAGGGGATATAACACTAGTATATTGACTCTTTACCCTAACTTGCCTTCTAAATTCTATCGGATACCACATATCATTTTCTGGGTACCACGTATGAACGTATTTGTCTCATGTTACCACCAATGAGTTGCTCAGTTTACCACCTTTGGTCACCCATGACTAAATAAGATATTCACAAATGGATGAATAATCTATAGCACATGACTAAAAAAATGACTTAAGAAGGAATGAACAAATTAATTAACTGATAACCATGTTACTATTCTCTTATTAATGCATACATTGAGAAAAAAGTTTTTGTTTTAGGGCATAAATGGTCTCAGTTATGCCTATTGTGACAATTCTTTGAAACCCTAGAATTGTAGGTGTTCAAGAAGGAATGTGTACTTACCATTGCTTAACCATGATGCCTGAATCCACCAACTACTATGGATTCTCTAAGGAGTCTGTACAGGGAATTGAATGCAAAATCAAATGTAAGGAGGAGCCATCGAGAATCGCTCAGGCCAGCTTGCAAGAATCGAATGTATGGAGGAGCCACCAAGAAACACTCAAGCAAAAATTGAATGGAATGTAGGGAGGAGTGACTGAGAAACCCTCAAGTCTACAAGAATCAAATGTAGGGAGGAGACGTCAAGAAAACCTAAAAGGAACTCTAAATGGAATGTAGGGAGAGGAGCCACGGAGAAACCCTAAGATCTAGTGTAGGAATCTAGTGTAGGGAGAAGAGCCATCGAGAAATGATGAGGTCTGCTACAAGAATCGAATGTGGGGAGTGGAGCCACTGAGAAACCCTTAGCTCTACTGCAATAATCGAATGTGGGGAGCGAATCCATCGAGAAACACTCATTTCTGCTGCAAGAATCAAATGTAGGGAGCGGAGTGACTAGGAAACCATGACGTCTACTGTAAGAATTAAATGTTGGGCATGGAACCACTGAGAAACCTTGACGTTTGCTACAAGAATCGAATGTGGGGAGTGGAACCACCAAGAAACCCTCGAGTTTGATGCAAGAATCAAATTTAGGGAGTTGAGACACCGAGAAAGTCGAAGGTTTTCTTCAAGAATCTAATGTGGGGAATAGAGCCATTGAGAAACCCTGAGGTCTGTTGCAGAATCAAATGTGGGGAGTGGAGCCACCGAGAAACCCTTAGTTCTGCTGCAAGAATTGAATGTATAAGGGAGCGGAACCACCGAGAAAACTCACAATCTATGCGAAAACCATTTCAATGACTGCCAAAAACATATATATGATATAATCAATGATAATAATTTAATAATATAATAATTAGTATAATATCATTTTGATTTAATAATATAATAATTAATATAACATGGCTTTGATTTAATAATATATAATAAATATAAATATGTTTAATTAATAATATAATTTATAATGTAGTTGTAAATTAAAAATAAAATATTATGAAAAGATAAAATCAACAACTATGTGATATAGTGATTAATTTTATTAATTAATAATCAATTTACACTAATGGTTTAAACAAAAATCATGTAATTTGAATTAATAGAGGTAGACTTTAGTTGATAATTTTATCAATTGTTATATCATATAATCACTATCATTAATACACATTCAATCCATATTTTTGTGAGTAGAAGAGCATCTTGAAACAAATAATGTCAATTCATGGCATTCAATACTTGATAGAAGGTGCTAGCTAACCATAAGCATCCATGACCCATAATATGATAATCTTCATGTATTGTCTAGTGATTTGATCTATCAAACTTTACATTGGCTTGTGAAGATCAACATAGCATCCCTTAAACATATCTTACAGTTGAGCCCTACAACGCATTTTCCAATCATCCTAAAATTCCTTGAAATTCCCCTGAATGAGAACTTCCTGTTCAATCATCCTAAAACTACTATTAAGAAGGATCAGGACCAAACTGTATAAAGGCATTGTAGGCTCATTTGAAAGGTCTGATCCAAAGCTCAGCCACCCTAAATGACCACAATTACCTTTAAAAATTATGATATTTATACAAGTCTTGCCAAATAGAAACCTCTCACTCCATCGAGTTGTGACACTTTGAAGAAAGATCAATTGAGCATCCTTTTGGGATTATTGAAATCCATAAAGGGACAAACTTAATAGAATGTTACAAATATCTCAAGAGACTAGACCTATTGTTAAAGGTAGAAAAAGGAGAAATTGTTGAAAAGTGTGCAACAAGAAATGCTTGTTGAGAATGCAACAAGATGATGGAGCTTAGTGAAAAGAGTCGCCTTCACTAAGTGGGCCCGCAGGCTATTTTTGGCGCAAGTCTATTTTTAGACTATGTCTATTTTTAGACATATGGATCATGTCTATGGATTGCAGGTTGCTGTTATGGATGATTGATCAAGTTGGGAAAAATAGATGGACTTCTATTTTTGATGAAAGTGTGAGTGATCACAGTGTGAGTGATCAAGTCTATTTTTAGACTGGCTGTCAAAAATAGAAAAGTCAAATATTATTATCTCACAATATATTTGGACTATAAACTTAATCTTATTCTCTTGGAGTACTTCAGTTCGAGCTACGTATGTGGCACATGCAATTGCATGAAGGAAATACGTGGTTCTTATGGGTTAGTTGAATATTTGCATGCATGACTTCAGTTAGAACTCAAGTGAGTTGAGTTTAGTGGACTGGAGGTGCAGTTGATAGAGTTGTGTTCAGTTTAGCTTTGTTAAACTGGTTGTATTTAGTCTAAATGGCGAATAGACTAGAGATGAGTTGGGTGAATTAGTTATTAATTAATTCACAAGTTATTAACTCATAATACAACTAATGAATACATCAGTTAACTCAGTTGCATGTCAGTGCATGTCAGTTCAGCAGGGACAGGTGTTAGAGAATCAGATTGCTATCAGTTGTGACTATAGTTGTGCACCAGATCTTGCACAAATCAGGGGATTGAGTATGCCAATGAGTTTGCACGTATTGTAGTTTGGAAATACGTGATTTAGCCAAGGAAAGACGTGGCTGCCTTGGTATTATCATTAGTTCTCATGCAGGTATTGAGCAGAGGAGGCAGGCATGGCAGCAGAGGAGATTTGAGCCAGTGATTGATTCAGATCTGAGCTGTATTGTGTGTAACAGAGGTGGAGATACTTGTGAGAAGTATTATGCTGTGTAATGTTACATGACTCAATCATTAATATACAGATAGTTGGGTTTTTAGCGAGATGCTTTCCCCGGGATACATACTGTGTTAATGTGTGAATGCTCTTGATGTTTTATTGTTATTGATGCTGCTATATTGATGAACAACGTAGAGGAGCTTATGTATTGTGTATGTTTTCCGCAATAGTACATGATCAGGATAATCTCTGTTGAATATGTGT
>APFE031159655.1:0-26211 GCA_000404065.3 Pinus taeda
TGTGCCAACTAGCACCATCGACGAATCCAAAATAAACCAAGTCATCCATCAACACCTGCCAAAGCAGACCAAAAAAGTGTTGATATCACAAACTCTCGACACAATATGTACAAATATACATAATGTACAAAGAAGCCATTGCCTAGCTGCTACTTAAGTAAAGTACTTCTTAAGGTAGAGCCCGTTTCGGGGTTCTGCCAATTTGTTTCCTTCGAAATCGATTAGCTCATATGACCCTTTTGTTAAAACTCGTTTAATTATGAAGGGACCGTACCACATAGGTTTTAATTTTCCTACCCCCAAGGTGTCCTTATCTTGGTCATAGACCAAGACGAGGTCACCTTTAGAAAAGACACGAGGACGGACAACTTTATCATATTGGGTTTTAACCCTTTTCTTATGAGCCTCGTTTACTGTGGCTGCATCTCGACGCTGCTCATCGAGATGCTCCAAGTGAAGGAGGCGCTCTTCGAGATGAGAGGTCTATGGAAGAAGCTCAATAGCTAACTTAAGAGATGGAATTTCACATTTGACAGGAAAGATAGATTCCAACCCATAAACTAACTGAAAAGGTGTAAAACCGGTAGCAGTCTTGATGGAGGTTCGGTATGCCCATAGATCCAGATACAACATAAGATGCCAATTGGATCTATTTTTATCAATTTTCCTTTGCAGGATCATCTTAAGAGTTTTGTTTACTACCTCGACGTGTCCATTGACCTGAGGATAATAAGGAGACGAATGTTCCTGCCGGAAACCTAGTTTGAGATCCAATTAAGACATTAGTTGATTATGGAAATGACTGCCATGGTCAGTGAAAATCTCTCTTGGGATACTGAACCTTGAGATAATTTGATAAAAAAGGAACAATGCCGCTGTCTCACTATCGGTTTTATAAGTGGGCATGGCCTCGGCCCACTTCGTGAAGTAGTCGACGGCCACGATAATATACTTGTGATTCGCTGCTGAAGGTGGATGACAAGTCGTAAAATCAATACCCAACATAGTAAAGGGACCGATAGTGACATCGGGAAAAAGAGGAGCTGGATGCACGTGCATCTTCCATGTATAAACTTGGCACGGGTGACAGCGTTTGACCACTTCAACACAATCTTTGAAGAGCGAAGGCCAAAAATAGTCGGCACGCAAGATACGTTGAGTTGTAGCAAGCCCTAATAGATGACCACCACAAGCTTTGCTGTGGAAATCATTTAGCACAGACTCTGCCTCCTCTAAGGTTAAACATCACTGAAGGATTGAATCAACCCCTCGACGATATAATGTATCACTAATAATGATGTAATTTTTAGCGAGGTGACATAATTTGCGACATTCATCCTTAGAGAAAGCAGAGGGAAACTTCGAAGTCTGGAGATAAATAATGATATCTCCATACCAAGGGTCGAGTGAAGAGATGAGGAATAAATGTTCATCGGGAAAACTTTCTTCATAAACAGTATCCTCTCCACAAGGCAGCTCAGAAATTAGCTCGGCAAAAACCATAGATTTCTTGGACTTAGCGGACAAGAACTTGAGATCAAATTCTTGTAGAATGACAATCCATCGATTATATTTGCCCCCAATCACTCGCCTACTGAGGACAAACTAAAACGGATTGACTGCTACCAAGACAAAAGTTTTTTGTAGCAGAATATAATGACGGAGCTGCTAGACAACGTGGACAGCTACCAAGGCCAACTTCTCAACTGGAGAATAGTGAAGTTCAGGACCTATCAAGCCTTGGCTCAAGTAATAAATCACATGCTCTATTAGAGCATCGTCTTCCTGAATGAGAACCATACCAATGGTTGATTATGCTGCAGCGAGATATAAAAGGAAGTCCCTACCATAATCTGGTGGACTCAAAAGCGGGGCAGAGACTAATGCCTTTTTCAAAGTATCAAATGACCACTGCGCAAAGTCATCCCACACGAATTGAACCCCTTTGCGGAGCAAATGCATAAACCCTTTAGTGATCTCGGCATAGTTCGCTATAAACCGTTTGAGGAAATTATCCTTCCCTTGAAGACTTTGAAGTTGTCGAATGGAGGACGGGGGAGGCAACTGGACTATTGCCTCTACCTTGAAGGGATCAACTCTAATCCCTTCATTTGACACGATGAACCCTAACAATCAACCGAACGTAACCGCGAAAACGCACTTGTTGGGATTCAACTGGATTTTATAAAAACGACATCGCTCAAAAACCATTCGAAGGTGACTGGGATGATCAGTTATTTTTCAAGAACGAGCAACGAGATCGTCCAAGTATGCTTCGATGATATGTTTGATGTCATGGAAAGCATATGACATGGCCCGCTAGAAAGTGGCTCCAGCATTTTTGAGACCAAATGGCATATTTCTATATGCAAAGGTACCCCAGGGACATATAAAATCCGTCTTATGTTGATCTTCAGCACGGATAGAAATTTGATTATAACCAGAAAAGCCATCCATGAAGGAAAAAATCTCATTACCCACACACTCATCAATAATCTGATCAATGAATGGTGTGGGGTAATTATCTTTCAGACAAGCTTTGTTTAAGTCCCTAAAGTCGATGCATACTCAGATTGTTCCTTGCTTTTTATCTACAGGGATTGGATTAGAAACCCAATCGGTAAGAGCAATAGGGTATATAAAACCTGCCTTGAGCAGCTTCTCTACTTCGGCTTTAATGGTTGCCACTTTCCTAGGATTAACCGGTCGAAGTCTTTGACGAACCAGCTTAGTGTTTTCATACGTCTTGATCTCATGCTGAACTATAGAAGGATCAATGTCAGGCATTTCCTCATAAGACCAAGCAAATACATCTCGAAATTCTTTGAAAAGGTCAGTGTAAATTTGCACCTCTTCAGGGGAACATTTGATTCCGATGAAGAGATTCTCAATTACATTAGGGTCCCTAGAGATGTTTATAGACATCATTTCTGAGATCACCGACATATTACCTTCGGCACGAAAGTGTGCTGGAGCCAAAGGATTCGATATCTTACAAACATCCCTAGTGAATAGCTTGGAGAACCTAGCTTCCACTTCTTGCAATGGAGGAAGGAAATATGAACGATGTTGTAAGTCTTCCCAAGGTCGATCTGCACCCATCATCACTTCGAGGATTGCTTCTTCAGAAGGTAAAACCATATCTAAGTAGTCCAAGGCAGAGGCGGAATCAAAGGCCCAAGCCGGGGCCACATAACCCTCAAAATCCTCTTCAGAAGAAGGAGTCGAGTGGTCGTCTGCGGAGTTAACAATAGACTGATATCTAAGCTTAGCCGCAAACATTGAGGATGCCATTCCATTTACTTGTCCTTCAGCTAATGTGGTTGTAGGTGAAGGCAAGGTCCAAGGGTGCAAAAAATAATGAGTTCGGAAGAACCCTTCTCGAGGAGACTCCTTGGATGATGAAACGACATTGATTCGAGCGATAGGAGAGGGAAACTCAAAGGTACCCATCAATGAGGAATACATCCCAACTCCTAGATTCTCCGTAGGTGGGCGAGGGTTATCCACTAAGGCGACAGTAGAGTCAAAAGTTGCTTGAGGATCAACTGGACAATAATCCAATTGATCAACCTTAATGATTTTCCCTTCATGAGGAAAGCAGATGACACAAAATCTGTCTAAACGACGACATCCATCTCGTAGACCCAATTCCTTCCTAAGAGGATATTATAGTCTAGGTTAGCATCTATGACTTCTACTTCAACATTGACGACCTTTCCTCCAACACATATAGGAAAGGCCGGGATAATCCCATGCGACTTGTGAGAATGCCCATCAAACGCAGTCAAAAGGGTAGGTGAAGGAACGACGAAAGGAGATCCAATGGCCTTCCAACAAGACATCGACATGACGCATGTGGAAGCTCCCTCATCAATAACGGTGCAAAAAATATTAATCTTTCAGTATGTAGACTTTATCTGGAAATCCATGTGATGAGGGAGTCGCTTTTTGACATTTAACATGTCAAAAGTGAGCACTAAAGAATTGGTTGGATCAACTGCCCCAATTACCTAGAGTAAAGCACTTCGCTGAGCTGGACACGATTGGAGAACCTGTAAAGCAGACATGGCGCATGGACTCTGGGCCAGATCCTCCACAATGGAATAATTCTGGGAAGCCCTAGCATTAGGATTGATAGTCGCGCGTTTATCGGAGCCTTTCGGTATCCATGGTATAGTCTCAACAGGGAGTCGCTCAATATGAAGGTCAATATTTTCGGGAGCAGTTTTGTCCTTGGAAGTTTTGGCTTCACCGTAATCACGTGACCGAGTAGCCACATGTACATTAGAACCCATCATGAAAACGTTCCATGATTTTTCCCCTTCCTGGCTACCCCCCTGAGGAGGTACTAGGATTTGAACTCGTGCCAGCAAGCAATTGCTGCCCTAACAAGCGCTGAGCATCCTGAATCTTCGGGCATAGATGAGTTAAATGGTCTCCACTACACAACTGGCATGGAAACTTGACTTTCTTTTTAGACTCATTTTTACCCCCACCAGCATTATTGCTGGATTTATTTGTGTTAGCCTTCCCATCCTGATTCTTTTTCTTACCTCATCCTTTCTTTTTCCCATTGGAGTTTTGATTTCCTTTGGGGTTATCAGATTGGACGGTATTAATCGAAGAGGGTTGGGAAGACAAAGTAGTAGATGATGTGACTTGGTTTTTTGAAGCAGTTTGTAATGACAACTACTGCAATTGGCTCAACAAGTTCACCGCATTCGTGTCTACCGATCCAACGATACCATCCCCATGGGGACCTGGCTTCGACTTAGCTATGTCAACCTTTGACCCAAGAGCATCTGGCAAGTATTTTTGTAGGATCCCAGACTGAGAGTAGATCAATTCTAATTGTTGGGCCCTAAAAATAGCTTGCTCCTCGAAGTAAACTCCGGACATCGAGACATCCTTAGAGATCTCAGGTTGTAAAGATTTCAAAAACCATTCGAGACAGTATTCCGAAGGGATTTTAGCTTTAATGAGCCTCTTTCTCCATCTCCATTCCTAAATATGGTCATAAATATGAGTTGTTGTGTCTTAACGAAAATTGGCCAGAAGTTCAGTTATGACATCATAACGGACAGGCAACTGGAAATGATTTAAGAAAATATTAGCTAAGTCGGCAAAAGATGTAAAGCTGCCCCCTGGCAACTCTATATACCATTTGGCTGCATTACCAGTCAAGGTGCACTGAAAAAGTCTCAACCTAACTGAATCATCAATAAGGGAGTTCGACGAGCACCACAAATGGAATGTGGTCACATGGTTGCCCAAGTCCTCATCACTCTTCGCTTCGAATTTTGGAATGTCCGAAGGGAGTTTGGTTGGGACCATAGGCTAGGCCAGATTATATTTGATTGGATCGTTTGTTAACTTTGTGAGGTCTGGCAAGTTCAAAGTTTCCAGAAACAAAAGCCTAGGAGGACCTTGGGGGTTCCACCCAGACTGGGCAAAACTCCCAAAGTTCTTAAAAGATGGGCTTGGATTTTGGAAGGCACCAAGCTGCCAGAAGTAACCTACAGAACCAGCTGAACCAAAAGGCATGCCTTTTGATCTAGCATAACTCAGAGTTTGACCAACTCCGGCCGCAAAACCTTCGTAACCGGCAAAGCTTCCTCCTAAAGGATTATAAGGAGCAGACAACCCCTGATAAGGATCCCAAGCAGAGGCTAGGGAGGAATACTTCAGAATGAACTAACTGTGGAGTATGGCCTATTCCCTCGTTGGCCGAGAAACGAATTCCCAGTTCCCATACTACTAACTGCAGGGTTAGCCCAACCTTGAAAAGGATTGCTACCTTGTCCTAAAGAAGAGAAAGGCATAGATCCAATTGTCGGGTTAGAATGTGGTATATGACCACTTCCAAAAGGAAAACCCTGGAGTGAAGCCGATCTACCCATCATGGATGTGGCAGCACTAAACGGAACTGATGGAATACCCTGTGAATGGGTGCCAAATGGGAAAAATCCAGAACTAAAAGAATTGATTTGGGAGTTTCCACTCGTAGAAGGAATGGAGGTAGTCCCAACTAAAGACGTGCTAGCAAAAGACCTGAACAAAGAAGCAGAGGGTATGGAAATAGTTCCTCCCCCTTGTACAGATATTGGAGTCTGCACAGTTGTAGTACTTTTAATAGAATCCATGCTTCCAGTAGTGGTCATCGATGGTAAGTGCATTATGTGAGCTGGACTTGACAGTCGATGCATTGGAGACCCAATGTATTGTAACACTTCTGGATGACTAGGAGGTAGGGGAGAATTTGGAGCTGCTAACGACTCTGAGAGTTCTTCTACCTCTACGTTATCTTGCATCCGAAAGAGAACTCGGGAAAGTACAGGAGTACTTCTCTCTTGTCCTGTGGAAATACCAGGTCTATCTTGAGCACTGATGCCCTCGAGGTGAGGATCAATCCCCAATGCGTCAGCTGCCACGGGATGAAACCCACCGGCAATATTACCTCTTCGCCTTCTAGGTGAAGGCTCTGAACTTGGTGGTAAATGACCACGAAGGCTTCGAGACTGTCTAGGTGATCGGTCAACCACTTTGAATTTTTTGTTACGATCTAACTAAAGACTCAAAAAATTGAAAGCTAGGCCAACTAGGAGCACAGAGCACACACTATAAAGTCCCTAAAGATATCAGCCAGTCAAACAACTTCCAAGTATTTCTGCTCCAGGTGATTAGGACCGGACACCAAAATACGAGAAAGTAAGTAAGGGGACTTCCGAAGATAGTCTGGGATAATGACGGCCCAGTCCTATTAGTGAAGGTAACAGAGGAAGTTACGCTGACCTACTAACAACAACCTGTGCCGGTGCAAGCCCCCAAGCTTCGCAAGGGTGCCCTCCAGTAGTACCGTTGAGAGTGATACAACATCGACCTCAGGTGCCACAGGATTCCCCTCCGCAACCACTTGTGTAGATCCCTAGGAGTAGCAACTAAGGTTACCAACTCGTATCAGAAGCCAGGTGGAACATTCGTGAGGTAAGTTCGGACAAGTAGGAGAGGGGGTATCTCTCTTCCCTGTCTTTATAGACCCTCGTGCTTAACTCCCAGATCCAGAGCTTTCCTGGTCTTCCTAACGCTATTGGATTTTCACTCACTATTCAGACTCCTATGTTTGATAGTTTAAAATGGCCTTGGAGAGTTAAATCTCCACACACCTAATCCAAGGCCCTAAAATATCCTAAAACTTGTTGATGTATCTAACTTGACAAATATAAAGTTCTAGTATATTTTAAATTAGTGCTTGATTTTAATGGGTTGTTATTTAAGTCAAGGGATGACGGAAGTGAAACTGGTGGTGTTTTTATGCAAAAGAAATTAATAAAACCAAACTACATGCACGTGCACTTGTTTTTTGTTTTTCGATGAAAAGCAATTTCTATAGGGTTAAGAGGAACTTCAAATAAAAGTACAACTTTTTCTTTTCAAACTTCACACTCACAAAAGCTAACAAAACTATAAATGCCTAGAAAGATGCACAAACTAATCCTAATGCAACAAATACATGCCGATGTAAGATTCAAAACTACTCTTAAATCAAAAGATGAAAGTTGCTTGTTTATCAATTTTAGATTTGCCACTTAAATGTTTAGATGGAATATAAGTTTTTTTTCCTTATTTCGTCTAAGCACTAAAATCAAGATGAAGACAAACAAATAGGCACTTTCACTCAACAAAAAGGAAAACTCAATCAAAACAAAGTTCAAGAAATCAAAACAAAGTTTCAAGAAGTTTCCTGCAAAAGCAACTCAAAAACGACTTTTCAAAAATGCTCTAACAAGACTGAAACTTGATGACCAGAAAAAAAAAATAGGCAATGAAGCACTTTGCGAGCTTGTGACACAAAACAAGTGGGAACTCAAAAAAAAAGGTGCTTCGAAATGCTTTTAACAATCAACAAGCAGCGAGACGAGCTTGGCAATGAAAACCAAAAGATTGAAAAGACAACTTTTAAGAAAGCATGAACAAACGACTTTCAGAAAGCAAGAAAAGCAGATGGTCATAAAAATAGTTCAAACATGCAAACCAAAAAGTCATTAAAACAAAACTCAACACAAAGATTGAAATCAATCTTTCTGCCTGAATACACAGAGCAGCCAAGATTCCTTGCAAGAAACCTTGTGTGCTTAAGAAAAAATAAATGACAGTTGCAAGAAAACGAACAAGACCAACCTTTTCACAATCAGAGACAATTCAAAACAAGACACTTGCTATAAAACTAAAGACTGTGACAGAACAGTGATTGTTTGAAACTGAATTAGACCAGCGTACAATCTTCCAGAAACCAAAAGATTTCAAAAAGCTTGAAAATTAAAGATATTCGCGACTGTGTTTGCACACAAAGGCATGTATACGCGACAAGGCTTAAGGAAACTTGCGTATACGCAAGTTCACTTAAGGAAATATGTGTATATATGCTTCTGTAAACAGAGAAACTAGCGTATAAAAAAGCTTCCAAGAAAAACAAAAAAAATTCTGGAAAAAACTGATCAAAGCTCACAATTCAGGCACTGACTACACAGTAACAGAAGATAAACAGATAGCCGAGCCCTGATTGGCTTGAATACACCCAAACTAGGAACAACAATAGTGTTTTCCCCAGCGTAGTCACCAATTCTGTTGTGGGATAAACTCCCCTAGGCTCTTGGGTGAATACCCTAGCAAACTGAAGGTTATCTATGCAAAGAAACACAAATTCCAGGCAATCATAATGCTACTATAAGCGAACTCTACGATAGGGGGCGTACCTGAGGTCCTACGTTTGAGAAGAGCCTCCCAGGGTCCAAACCCTTCTTGGAGTTCCTTTGCTCCTTTGACATGCAAAACAAACAATTCAAGAAAGTACAGCAGTATATGGACTAAACGTCATAAAGAAACCAAATTCATGTTATAAGGAAAGGTAGTTAGTCATGCAATTAAACAACCAATCACCTATGAATCATAACATGAATATCATAACATGAAGAAGATCTATATCAGGAACAAAGACATGTGTTTCTTTTATTATAGACAAAGAAAGTATAGAAAAGGAATAATTTCACCTGAGTCGTCCTTTCGCAGGCTCCAAGCAGAACCGTCTCCCGGATTCATCCAGTCTCAAGCCTTTAACAAACTCCTTCCATGACTTACTCCATGATCTCTCAAGTAGTATCAAATCATCAACACACACAAGGAAACAAGGGTTTCCTGTAGAATGGGGGAAGTGCAGAAGGCACAAGGATCTTCAGACCTAGTCAGGGAAATCTTAGCATAGCAATCTTTCTCTCTCTTCTGTCCTCCCTTTGGCCTTCCTATAGAAGCCTTTTTATACTTCTCCCAAAGTAGTTTTTTAGTTGGGGATTCGTTGGGAACAGTTGGGCCATGGGAACTAACAGGTGATCAACAGGTAAAACCTGTGATCTCCACCTGAAATTAAGGAGATTTATTTTTTTTAAGTGTTTTTATACATATATGCGGGTTGGGTATACACAGGCCTGCGTATACACGTGTTTAGCTCAGGGAAATGTCGCGTATAGGGAAAAACACTATTTTTTTAAATTTGGGACCAGGTCTGGAAGGAGGGGTTTCCCTGGGCCATGAGTGTAGCTTCACAAACCTCAAGAATGAGATTTGGAGCTATAACACCTTCAAAAATATCATATTCATCATAAAATGACTACACCATACCACCCCCAGGGCAATGGATAGGTGGAGAGTACAAATAAAGTTATAGAAGCCATTCTAACAAAAACAGTGAAGGAAAATAGGAAGGATTGGTCTCAAAGGCTCCCTGAAGCATCAGGGGCTTACAGAACTACCTGGAGAAATACTACAGGATTCTCTCCCTATGAATTGGTTTATGGTAAAAGTGTTGTTTTTCCTATGGAATTTGAAATTAAAACCTTAAGGACTACTTTAGCTATTAACCTTGATTTGACTGATGCACAGACAGCCAGGCTGTAGCAGCTCTAGGAATTAGATGAAAAGAGATTAGATGCCATCCATCAAACAACTATGATCCAACAGAAAAGAACTAGGTGGCTTGACAAAACCATCAAGCATAAGAATTTCCAAAAAGGTAATTGGGCTTTATTGTATGATTCTCGGTTTGAAAATTTTCAAGGGAAATTACGAACAAGATGGCTAGGACCTTACGAAATAGATATTGTTTTTCCCAATGGAACAGTAAGGCTCCTAACAATTGATGACTCTAGAACACCATTATTAGTAATGGGTATCGGCTCCATCTGCACCAACAACCCATTTCCAAGGATCATTTTAAGGCCACTTGCATGGCAGATTCACATTATCTCTTTTTGGGGGAGCTTGCTACCCCTCATTGCACCTAATTTCTCCATTTTATTTTTAGCATTAGATTACATTTCTTAACTAATAATCCCTGTCAAGGGTTGGCATGTTACAATTGATTATTTTGCAGATTACAGATGTAGGAAAAGTTGATTGGAAAGGACAATCATACTATAGGCAGATCTAAGCTTCATTTTTTGAATTACTGTCATCTCATTTCAATCCATTCCCCCATTTTCCATAACATTTCCATCATCTTTCCCCTTTTTCTCTTCCCCATGTTTCCCATTATTTTTCAGCAACATTTTTCCTATTTTTATCATCAATGAAATAGTATTCTTCAGCAACATTTTCCCTATTTCTCCCATTAACAGTACTCTTCAGCAACATTCTTCCTTATCTTCCCCATTGCTGAAACACCATCCTCCACCCATTTTCCTGTTGCTGAAACACCATCCTTTAACCATTTTCCTATTGCTAAAACAACATCCTTTACCCATTTTCCCATTGCTAAAACACCATTTCTTTTCAAAGAAAAACATTACCATACACTACTTTCTGTTGTGAAAATCACTTCTTCCATTATTTTTATAACTCTCTCCTTTCACTGCCTTCTCCCATGATTATACAGGCCTTTCATATAATCACCCTCATGCTTCAAAACCCTCTTCCATAACTATTGATGATCTATTATCAATGTGCACTATATTTTTGGAATATGTATCAAAGGTAAACATGAGGTATGTAATTATTATGTGTAAATAATATTAAACTATAGTTAAATGAGAAGATTATGTCATTATTACCATGATCCCCGTACATTTAAAGTCATTATTTCAGCCATAGTTGGGGGGGGGATACCAAGATTATACGCCATAATTTCATAGCAAGCTAATTACCATCATTTTTTACCCACAATCACGTCTTATCACCCCGCCTCTGCGCTATTACTCCATGTTCTCATTCGCAAAATTTACTCTATTCAAAGTGCGGTAACTTGGTTTTTGATTGTGCATTTTACTGAAGCTGGTTAACTATGGGAAGACCTACTATTCGACATGAGCCCAGCTCGATACCTCTACTAGAATTACAGCCAGAAGTATATCAGATTTTTCAACAGGCAGGTTGGGTAGAATATTTTCAAAAGCTTCAGGGATTTGATCTGTTAGCACCTAAATCTGCCTTAGGCTGAAGGAAGGCAAAATTCAGGGTAACCACAAACCACGCTTAGTCTGGTAGCTAGCCCTACCAGAACAGGAGAGGGCTCTCTCCGTGTCACGCTCAGTGAATAAGTAAACAAAATGGTCTGAGATGACTTACAGTGAAATATTGATCTTAGGCTAGTAAGTAAATATGGATACAAAAAACAATTTTTTATGAATGACTGAGTTTCTGGGACGGTATGGGACCAACGGATAGCAATGAACAAAGAATTTAATACAAAGGCACAGATTACTTCATGAGGCAAGATAGGTGGAAAGTCTAGAAATTTAGTTTGAAATAACACGGAATGGAGAGATTGCTTAGGAGGGTGAAAAGGGCATAAGTACATGAATCCTTTTCAACAGAAGAAAAACACACAACATGAAACTTTCCCACAGGTAGAGCAATAAAAATGAATTATACCTTATCTTACTCAGAAAATTTCATTGAAAATGAATATGAATGAAATATGAAACATAACGAAATACATATAAAACATAAGGAAAAACACATTTGCTACACTCACAACCACATGAATCTCACTAAACAGAGCTGTTGCCTTTCATTAATCCTCTGTCAAAATATACAATGAAGAAACATAGTTTCTTTCCCACAGTCTCCCAGAAATTACAAGCCAACCAATCTTTTGCAAATGGTTTGCATAAAATAAATAGACTATGCCATGAGGAAATAGAGCGACCAAGAGTTGGGGAGTTTCTCAAATCATTACAAAATGGAGATGGAAATCCAACCATTAGCTACAGGTGCAGCGTTACAAAAATGACATATGGCTTGGGTGACCGTTTGCCTTCTTTTGCCACCTGGATAGAAGCCAAACTCTTTAAACTTTGCCTTGGTTTCCGAAAAAAGTGAAGTGTAGATGAGCAGGCCCACTTGGAGAAAGTCGCGAATCGAAATTTCGCGAAACGGAGGTGAATTTGGCCTTTTTCTCTATATGTGCCGCACCCAATTCTATATGTGCTGCGCCACTTTGGAGGCTATTTTGAGGCACCTACAGGAGTCCAAAATGTGCCCAAGTGTGCTTTTTGGAAATCCTGGCTTGTCTACTTTCCAACCCAAGTGCAATTTCTGAATTTGGTGCTCATTTGCCCCTCCAAATCTTCATTCTCCCAGGACTGCTTCTTGTGTGTCAAAATAGGGGCAGAGAGGTCATTTTTTGGGTGTTTTTGACCTCCTGGAGACTCAAATCATGCCCAAATTTCTTGTCCATGCACTAGTAGTCGTGATTTTTCATGCTGAATCCAAAAATGTAAATCATTTGCAATTTGGAGCTCCCAATCCTAAGCGTCGCGCCAGTGGCACGGTGCACAGGGAGGAAAAACCTGTGTTGTGACCAAAATTTTGCCATGTGACCAAAATTGCCCAAAATTTCTTGAAATTTGGGCTGGAGGTTCTCTAAGAGGTACTATGCTAGGCCACAGAGGCTTTAGCCAAGATTCGAAGCCGATATTGCTCTTTTTGCCTCTTTTTCCTCTTTGTCACTTTGCTCAATTTTGCCTTCAAGCTCCTTATCAGAGCCTTTGAACTCATGTTCCATGCCCTATAATGATAAACCATCCACCTCAGTATGGTTTTGTCCCTGTCGGCCTTCTCCAGCAGTCTCTCAAGGTGGATGTTGATGCGCTCGAGCCAAGACTCACAGTCATTTTTAATCTCTTGCTCCAAGGGAGTGAGCTCGATCCTCCTATTTTGGGCAGCTTGGTGATTCTCACGAATGCTTTGCAGCTCCATGATCTCATGCTAGTCCTTAAGCTGTTTTTTCTTTTGCTCCAAATACCTAATAATCCATTTGGCCCTCTCCAAATTGAGTGGCAAGTCTTGGATCTCCGTTTTCTGCTCCTTGATGGTCATCCTAAGTTTGGCGCTCTCCACATCTACATCATCATCCTGAATGAGGATGAAGTCAACCTCATGTTCACTTGATGGCCCCTCATCATGCATGGGCCTCTTTCCCTTGTCCTGTACCTATGTTTTCGATGCTGGAAGCGAGGCCCCTTCCACCCCGGGTGGAGATAACACTCGCTTTGTTGCTGCAAACAAGTGCCTACTGCCTCTCTGATATGTGATGAATACTGGCATAATAGTGGTCTCATGGCACTCATACTGATAAGAAGGACCACCTATCTCATGCTCTACCTCTGATAATACCTGTGAAGTGCTAAAGAGGTCACGGGAGATGAAGTCCTCCCAAGCAATGCCCTGCAATCCCAACTAATGAGCTACCAAAATCCGGATAAGAGCAAAGTGATAAACACTGTTAAGTTGCTACTGAGGGGTCTTATACTGCATGAAGGTGTTCATCCTCTCTATGTTCCTGCAAATGAAAAATGGTAGGTTCATCATCCGTACCCTGGTAAAGTGCATGAGCAACCTGATGTGATAGGCATAAAGACGAGAGAACCTCCCCTCACAGTTGAAGTATTTCATGATCAATTTCATGAGTGGATCATATTCATCTTTCAAATATCTGAATGGAAAGACTCTTGTGAGCTACCTCAAGAAACTGGCCTTAATGTAAGGCTCGTAATGTTGCCTATCCACCTTCATTTTCTTGTGCCACTGTTCTCCAACATTCGGTATGCTGGTTGCCAATGAGATAGTTTTGGGTCTCAATGTGAAGGTGACCCCGGACAAGATAGATTGACCTCCATGTATATGAAGCACAAAAAGATGGGCCAACTCATGATGAACTCTAACATTAGCCACCCTTTGACAAAATTGAAAACATGACAGATGTTGGAAGCATGACATAGCAAGAGGGCAGGCCTGCAATTCAGTGAGGATGGTTGGCTCATCCCTAACATCTTTGCCACTCTTGTGAAGTCTCCTGGGAGCCTTTTCTTCTGAGGATGAATCACTTTTTGTCTCCATCTCATACTCTGATGAATGCTTAGATGCCATGACTATTGTGTGTGTACTATACTTGGGCCGCCCTTTGATGATGGTGTGAAACTAGGTGTTGTTGTGATATCTGCCACCAAGGGGAACAATGAAAAAAGGGAGCATTAGGAGGGGAATAATATGATGGGAATAGGGGTTATGGGGAGAAGTTTTGTTTAGGGATATGTGGGGGGTTTGAGGATTTGATAAGGTAGGGTTTTGGGGTTTTGATAAGGTAGGGTTTTGGGGTGTTATGTTGACAAATAAGAGGAGGGGATAGGGAATGGGGTTTGGTAATATTTTAGGGTAGGGGTAATAGGGAAAAATGAGATAGGTGGGAAGGGAAAAATGGAGAGGGAAAAGATGGGAGGTGAAAGAGGAGCCTTGGCATCAACACCACAATTATGCAACCCTAGCAACAATGGCTTTTGGTGTTTTCTAGTGGTTGGTTTTATGAATTTTAGTTGCCACTATAACTAGCCATGAACCACCATAACCTCCACAAAAATACATGAGCCATCAAGATTTAAAGCCTACCTGTCGATTTGAGGGGTTTCAAATGCAACTTGAGGCAATTTGGCATGATTTCGGACCTTTGTGGGTGTGCACTGTGCGCCAAACCCAGTGCGCCATGCCCTTCTAAACTTTGCACGGTGGGGTGGCTCCGTGTGCGCCGCGCTTTGTATGTGTGGCGCGCCCCTCTGTGTGTGCGCCGCGCTCTGGAAAACACCTCCAATTTCACTCCAAACACGCACTTTGCTCTCCCAATGACTTTGCAATATTTCTCTATGACCTTGATTTGCACAAGGACCTTGTTTGCCTGTGGAAACCTCTGTTTAAAGACTTTGAAGTCATGGGTTTAGTTTTTTCTTCTCCAAAACCCACTTTGCTAATGTTTCATTTTGGCTCTTTTCACTGACTTAATGCAATACTGAATTTCACTTTTTCCTTTGAATTTTTAGCTAGAATGATGAAAGTTTTGGCACTTTTTGCAGGGGTTGTGTGATAGGGAATTTGGCCACGGAAACATGTCTGCACCTGAAGAAATAAACTGGCGAATTTTTTGAAAATTATCACAAATAACACAATGTTTGACTTTTCTTCAAAAAAGAGTTTTGAAGAACAGTCTAAGTTTGTCCACATGACGATGAAACTCTTTGGATCATAACTTTGTAAGGGTCTCCCTCAAGCCTACATGGCTTTATTGGTCATGTTTGAAGACCAAATTGATTAATCCCTAGACCTAATGATTGAAAATGACTCTAGTCCATTAAGGATCGAACGTTGACTGTCATGGACCTCAGTGAACCTTGAAAAAAGACTTGAGCCAGCAGGTGCCAGACATGAGGGGAACTAACTAACAAGACCTTTTCAATCAGATTATGGCAAGCCCTTAGCGGAATGCAGCTGAGTGAATGGAGCGAGACTCCTAAAAATGAAATGCAGAAAGAGTTTTGATCTCTGACGGAGGACTGACAAGACCGACTCTAACATTTGCTCCAATGGGGGATGGTAGCTCCTTGGAGGTGCCAAGAATAGTAGATCTTTGGAAGAGCTAGACAGTGCCTTCGTCCATTGGGCTATGGAGTCATTATTTCGAAAAACAACACAAGACTCTGACTCATTTATGAAACTAAAATGACCAAAAAATTGACTCAAACTTGACATTGAAATGACCTGAAGACTAACTTGACAAACTCAAACCAAACTGAAATAAAAATGGTATTTACAATGACAGTGGAAGCAGTGTTAATAACTTAGAAATGGTATCGCTTGAGCAGCTGACCATTGATCAGCCCTCCTGGACAACCTTCCCCGTTCATTTCCTTCAGAAGAAAGGCATTCTGACCCCGATATGCTGCAATCTTGAAAGGACCTTTCCAAAGGTTCTCGAACTTACCATGCTTACCTTTTTCCTCATTCCTTGCATCCCACTTTAGCACCACATCATCCAACTAAAATTTGTCCACCTTTGCTTTTCTATCATAAATTTTCTTGATCTTCTCCTGCAATTTGGATGTGTTCTTGAAAACTTCTTCTCTGGTCTAGTGCAAGTGGATCATTTGATTCAACCTTCTCTGCATGGGATCTTCTTCACTGCCAACCTCCTGAAGAAGTTTTACTATGAGGGACACAAGAGAGGTAGGAAATACTGTATAAACTCCATAAACAAGCTCAAAAGGTGATGTACCTATGGATTTCTTTTGAATAACCCGATCTGCCCACAGTGCATTGACCAACCTCTTATGCCAGCTCTTCTTATTTCTTTCCAGCAGCTTCTTGATGATGTTGACCAATGATTTGTTTGAAGACTCTACCAATCCATTACCTTGTGGATGATAGGCAGCTGAGTGACCGAAAATGATGTGATATTTATGACAAAACTCTACCATCCTTTTCGATTTGAAAGCTGCTGTGTTATCAGTGATTAGCTTATTCAGGCAACCAAAGCAAGACAAGATGTTATTTTCAAGGAATGAAATGATTACTGCATCTGTAGCTTGTCTGGTGGGAATTGCCTTGATCCATTTCGTGAAATAATTTGTCGCTGTGAGGATCCATCTATGCTGACCAGAAGAAGCGGGATGAATTTCACCAATGAAATCCAACCCCCATTGCTGGAAAGGGGAACTCACCTCAATAGGCTTAAGTGGTAAAGGCTGTAACTTCTGTCGTCCTTTGAAAATCTGACACTTATGACAGCTCTTGACCATCTTATATACATCAACAAACAATGTCAGCAATTAGTACCCCGCTCTCAGAATTTTATTAGCTGCTGGTTTCCAAAAAAGGTGACCACCACAGTCTCCTTAGTGCTAGTCCTCCATGAACTCCTTTGCTTCCTTTTCCACCAAACAATTTAACAGAACACCACCGGGATCTTTCCAATACAGTGCCAAATTTAGAATGCAAAACTTGGCAGCCTTCAACTTGAGTGTTCTCGCTTTGTTTCTAGTTATGCCGGGTGGTGGTGAAAATTTTTTAAACACATATATGATATCTGAATACCACGGAGACAGAGAAAACATTTCAGATACCTGAATTGACGATTCTTCCTCATTCTCATCGGACATAGCAGTGATCAGATTTATGTCCAAGGCATGCAAGTTTGATTTGGCCATTAACTTTTCCAATCCCTGTCCTTTAACAAGCTTTGTGGACTTTATTTCCACATCATATTCCAACAAATCTGCAATCCATTTGCCTTATCTTCCTTCCGAATCGGTCTGCACTAAAACATCTTTGACAGCAGCAGTAGGAACATAGGCCAAAATATGAGAATGTAGAATATATACCCGGAAATATTTCAATGATTTCACAAGTGCAAGGGCTTGCTTCTCATTGATGTTGTATTTTAAGGCTGCATCTCTTATAGCTCTGCTGAAGAATACAATGGGTCTTTCGTGATCATCTTTTTTCTGCAATAACACTGCTGCCATAGTATGCTCTGAAGCAAATTAAAACAATATGAAATCCTGAGTGTAGTCCGAGCTGACTAGAACTGGAGCTGAAGAAAGAGCCAATTTGACTAAATTGAAAGATTTTATAGCCTCCTCCATCCATTTCACTTGGTTTTCCTTCTTAAGCATGTTTGTAATCTCTCTTAGATTCTCAGCAAGATTAGGTACAAAGCGGCCTAGAAAATTCATTTTACCATTGAAATATTGAATCTCTTTCTTATTCTGGGGCAGATCGATTTGCTGAATCGTTTGTACATGTGTTGGGTCAATACGAATGCCATCTTTTGAGATAATGTGCCCGAGTAGTTTTCCTTCCTCCATGGCGAACAAGCTCTTTTTCGGATTTAGTGACAAGCCATATTTTCTACACTTTTGAAAGATAGTTTTTAGATTGTACATGCACTCTTCATCATATTTGGAAAACACCGTCAAATCATCTAGGTACACAACCAAAAAGACATCCTTCTCATTTGCAAAAGCCAAGTCCATTGCACACTGAAATGTGGCACCCGCATTCTTCAAACCGAAAGGCATTTTAGATTAATGAAAATTTCCCCATGGAGTGGTGAACGTTGTCTTGTCTCGGTCATCTTCATGGACAGAAACTTGGTTATATCTGGAATAACCATCAAGTAGTGACATACGAGATGCTCCCACTACTCGCTGAAGTATATGGTCCATTTTGGGCAGTGGATAGTTGTCTTTCATTGAAACTTTATTGAGATTTCTAAAATCAATGCATAAGCGAATCTCACCTGTCTTCTTTCGTACGGGCACCAAATTAGAGATCCAATCCGAGAATCTGATTGGAACAATTGATTCCTGATTTGTACAACTTGTTGATCTCCTTTTCAATAGATGGCAACAACTTTGGATTTAGCCTTCTCAACTTCTGTCTGAATGGTTTCTGATTGGGCTTGATGGGTATAGTGTGTTGAATTATATTGGTATCATATGTTTTTAAGTCGGAATAGTCCCAAGCAAACACATCTGCAAATGAAGACAACAAACTGATATATTTGTCCTTGATCTTTTGTGGCAATGCTTTAGATAGTTTTACCAATTTAGGATTAGCAACTATTCTGATATTGACCTCTTCTATACCCTTCTCTGTTGGTTGCAATGTTGGCTTGAGGGCTACATCATCTTGATCAAAAAGTTCTTCTAAAGGTATCAAGCCTTTAGGAATAATGTTATTTTTTAGCTGCAACACGTCCATTTCATTGATCTGCACCTCATCTATACCATTACCTTTACCATCTTCATTTTCTACATCAATTGAGGTTTCTTTGAACTTGCCTTTGTTTTGTAGAAAATCATCAATCTCCTCATATCTTGGAAAACTTGCCAATATCTCTAATTGTCCGAGACAGATGAATGATGCTTGACATGGATTTTGAATTTATTGCTAGAGTTCATTGGGATCTTCAAACTAATTGCTGCCTTAGCAAGAGTATCAGCAATACTATTTTGTATACGAGGCACACATGTCAAGGTGTATTCTGAAAATAATTTTAGGATGTCTAGGACTGCATTATGGTAGGCCCGCATCCTAGGATGCTTTGCTTGATATTCGCCTCTGACCTGCTTGATCACCAATTCGGAGTCGCCATATACTGAAATCCTCTTAGCATTCAGATTTCTTAAAATCTTTAGGCCAGCAATCAGAGCTTCATATTCAGCTTCATTGTTTGAACAATCAAAAGCCAACTTGTAGGAGCATACCCGCACGTTACTAGACACTTTGTTCGGGACAGAAAAAGGACTGCGTACCCAAATTCCAATTCCAGTGCCATCATTTCCCACTGCTCCATCGAAATCCATGGTCCACAAACCTTCTTCCTCCTCTTGCAAGTGTTGAAAATCTGTTTTTTGTGCCTTGTCTGCTTGTTGTCCATTACTTTCAGCTGATCACTCAACAGTGTTCTGCTGTTCTTGTTCTTCTTTCTTTAAAGCTCCTCTGAAATTTTCTGTTATCTCCGAAATATCATCTTCTTCTACTAACTGACTATCGATATCATTGAAACTATCAGAATACAAAACAAAAGACTCTAAATCTGTATGTACATAATTAATCAGATGGTTTATTGGTTTCTCCTTGCTTGTGATCATGTATTTCATTTTTTGTTCCCGATGCAGTTTCCTCATTTGGCCAAACACCAGAATCGTTGCATAGGAGAAATCTAGTTGTAGTGTCCCTTTCAATTTCGCTACCCAAGACCTAGAAAGAAGCATGCCAAACCTAGGAGGAATATCTGCTACAACAACATCCATCAAAACATTCTTCATTAGGAGTTGGTCCAGACTCACAACCAAGTCTTTGATGAGCCCAATACATCTTACTCTGTTGGAATCAAATGAATAGAGATCATGGTATTGCCGGGTGATGTCCAGACCCATCTTATCCATAATAGCCTTGGGCATGAGATTGTGAGAAGCTCCGGAATCGAACATGGCGTTATGTAACACAAAATCATGCAATCTTAAACTGATATAAAAAGGTGGGACATCACTGTCAGGAGACTCACCATTCGATGCTGGCCCAAAAATCATTTCAGGTTGATCATCTTCGACATTCACCATGTCGGACATTGGGTCCAAATTCAACATTTTAGATACTTTCCCTCTATAACTGTTGTTCCTCATTATTTCAGTGAAGGAGATGGATATCTTTAATTCATTCTCTAAATTAAAAGCGGGAATATTTTCTACCTCTTTGACTGGGATTTCTTTCCTTTCCTTTTCTTTCGATGCAACTTGCTAATGTGATTGTTCTGCTAATGGTGATTTTCCGCTATCCAGATCAACTGCCTCCTTTCCTTTACTTTGTGCAACTGATGAATCATTCTTTGATGCCTCAACCTCCTTCTTTTTATGAATTGGTTTGACCGGCACATCTCTGTTTCTAAGTGAATATCGCTACTGTTGGGCGGACAAAGCATTCATAAAGCCTCTTTGGTATTCATCTGATTCTTCCTCCAAGACGGTATCATTTGCTAGAATGAAATCTACGTCTTTGTGTACAGCTGAACTTTCTGCATACTCCTCATCCTCAATGAGATAAATAGGAAAATCATCAGGAGTAAAGAGGTGGTTTTCTTCACCTATTATATTCCCATCCTCATTTGATTCTGGTCCATGCACAAAATTTTTCTGCAAAGGTGGCTGTACTGGCTACTGTGCTGTCTGCTCTTGGGCTCACTGATCTCTCTACCTTATTCTATATTGTGGCTATTGCTGGCCACGAAAGTTAGGATTTCTAATTTGTGGCTCAGGTTTGTCAAGTTTCACCCTTTCAAGCATCTACTCTACCTTCTGGAGAAGTTGATCTACCGAGGAAGATTCTTCTTTTACGGTGACCTTCTTCTCTGCTTTTGCTCTAGCTCTCTTGGTCAGCATATTTGCTTCAATGTTGACCGCTATCTTCTGCATGTCTTCCATGGTGGCCGGTTCTCTCTCTCTTAATTGATAAGCTATGTCAGCATAAAAACCATCTAGGAACTTCACCATGGCTAGTCCCACAGGCGGCCTTAGATGATCTAGAATTTCATTATAAACTGAATTGAATCTAATGCAATAGTCTTGGACCGACTCACCAACGTTTTGTTTGATTTGCTCATATTCAGCCAGAATTTGAAGAGGATTATTTTTCACTTCCCATCAGTTTAAAAATTGTCTTTGTAGGTTGGCCAAGGTAGTGATACGTGCAACCGGAAATCCTCTGAACCATTTCCTCACTTCACCTGCAAATGTTTGTACAAAGAGTCTCATTGCCACATTCTCTGCATCGATCTCATGAAGTTCATATAAATCTGCCATTCTATCCACATGTTGTTGAGTGATAATGCTGTTAGGAGTGCCATCAAAAAACGGGATTTTGCTTTGATAATCTGCAGGCATATCATCCACAACTTGAGGCAGAACAAGGGATGCAAAATAGGCAGCCATCACTCTTGGTGGATTTGGCCTTAGAGGTGTTGGAGGAGTGTGCACAGTTTTTAGGGGGCTAGCAATTGGAGTTTGAAGTTGAGATATAATGTAATTATCAATTGACCAGTTACCCTTTCCGTCTCTAAGTCTACAAGAAACTATGGATTGTGGGCAGTAGAGTCAACTGCCCTTTCGGATTTGGTCTCAAACAATGATAGTTCAAACTGCTCATCAAAATCTAGCTCTTCAAGATACTCAAAAATGTCAGGGTATGAATGGGATTTGAACACGAGAGATATAGATCTCTCTTGACAATGAATTTTTGAAATCAAATTGGGATTTTCGTAGATGTATGGAGGATCTAAATCTGGATTAGCTCTGGTATATCTTCTAGAAGCCAGTGTGTTATTGAGAAATATCAAAGGACACAACCAACTCACTCATCCTATCAAATCCTAAACTTATCATTCGGAAGCCTAGAATTATGAAGAAGTAAGGGGATTAATTTATTTCCCCAGTGGAGTCGCCACTATGTTAGCACCTAAATCTGTCTTAGGCTGAAGGAAGGCAAAACTCAAGGTAACCAAAAACCACAATCAGTCTGGTAACTAGCCCTACTAGAACAGGAGAGGGCTCTCTCTGTGTCACGCTCAGTGAATAAGTAAATGAAATGGTCTGAGATGACTTACAATGAAATATTGATCTTAGGCTAGTAAGTAAATATGGATACAAAAAGCAATTTTTTATGAATGACTGAGTTTTTGGGATGGTATAGGACCAACGAACAACAATGAGCAGAGAATTTAATATAAAGGCACAGATTACTTCGTGAGGCAAGACAAGCGGAAAGTCTAGCAATTTAGTTTGAAATAACAAAGAATGCAGACATTGCTTAGGAGGGTGAAAAGGGCATAAGTACATGAATCCTTTTCAACAGAAGAAAAACACACAGCGTGAAACTTTCCCATAGGTAGAGCAATAAAAATGAATTCTACCTTATCTTACTCAGAAAATTTCACTGAAAATGAATATGAATGGAATATGAAACATAACAAAATACATATGAAACATAAGGAAAAACACATTTTCTACACTCACAACCACATGAATCTCATGAAACAGAGCCGTTTCCTTTCATTAATCCTCTGCCAAAATATACAATGAAGAAATAGATTTTCTTTCCCACAGTCTCCCAGAAATTACAAGCCAACCAACCTTTTGCAAATGGTTTTCATAAATAAATAGAATATGCCATGAGGAAATAGAACGACCAAGAGTTGGGGAGTTTCTCAAATCATTACAAAATGGAGATGGAAAGCCAACCATTAGCTACAGGTGCAGCGTTACAAAAATGACAAATGGCTTGGGTGACCGTTTGCCTTCCTTTGCCACTTGGATAGAAGCCAAACTCTTTAAACTTTTCCTTAGTTGCCAAAAAAAGTGAATTGTAGATGAGTGAGCCGACTTGGAGAAAGTCGCGAATCAAAATTTCGCGAAATGGAGGTGAAGTTGGCCTTTTTCTCTATATGCATCGTGCCACTTTGGAGGCTATTTTTACGCACTTGCAGGAGTCCAAAATGTGTCCACGTGTGCTTTTTGGAAATCCTAGCATGTCTTCTTTCCAGCCCAAGTGGAATTTCTGAATTTGGTGCTCATTTGCCGCTCCAAATCTTCATTCTCCCAAGATTGCTTCCTGTGTGTCAAAATAGGGGTAGAGAGGTCATTGTTTGGGTGTTTTTGACCTCCTGGTGACTCAAATCATGCCCAAATTTCTTGTCCATGCACTAGTAGTCATGATTTTGCATGTGAAATCCAAAAATGCAAACCATTTGCAATTTGGAGCTCCCAATCCTAAGCGCCGCGCCAGTGGCGCGGCACACAGCGAGAAAAAACCTGTGTTGTGACCAAAATTTTGCCATGTGACCAAAATTGCCCCAAATTTCTTGAAATTTGGGCTGGAGGTTCTCTAAGAGGTACTATGCTAGGCCACAGAGGCTTTAGCCAAGATTCGAAGCCAATCTTGCTCTTTTTGCCTCTTTTGCCTCTTTGTTGCTTTGCTCAATTTTGCCTTCAAGCTCCTTATCAGAGCCTTTGAATGCATGTTCCATGCCCTGTAATGATAAACCATCCACCTCAGTATGGTTTTGTCCCTGTCAGCCTTCTCTAGCAGTCTCTCAAGGTGGATGTTGATGCACTCGAGCCAAGACTCACGATCATTGTTAATCTCTTGCTCCAAGGGAGTGAGCTCGATCCTCCTATGCTGGGCAGCTTGGCAATTCTCACGGATGCTTTGCAGCTCCATGATCTCATGCTAGTCCTCAAGTTGTTTGTTATTCTACTCCAAATATCTGATAATCCATTTGGCCCTCTCCAAATTGAGTGACAAGTTTTGGATCTCCATTTTCTGCTCCTGGATGGTCATCCTAAGTTTGGCACTCTCCACATCTGCATCATCATCCTGAATGAGGATGAAGTCGGCCTCCTGTTCACCTGATGGCCCCTCGTCATGCATGGGCCTCTTGCCCTTGTCCTGTACCTGTGTTGTTGATCCTGAAAGCAAGGCCCCTTCCACCCTGGGTGGAGATAACACTCGCTTTGCTGCTGCAAACAAGTGCCTACTGCCTCTCTGATATGTGATGAATACTGGAATTGTAGTGGTCTCATGGCGCTCATACTGATGAGAAGGACCACCTATCTCATGCTCTGCCTCTGATAATACCTATGAAGTGCTGAAGAGGTCACGGGAGATGAAGTCCTCCCAAGAAATGCCCTACAATCCCAACTGATGATCTACCAAAATCCAGATAAGAGCAAAGTGATCAACACTGTTAAGTTGCTGCTGAGGGGTCTTATGCTGCATGAAGGTGTTCATCCTCTCTATGTTCCTGCAAATGAAAAATGGTAGGTTTATCATCCGTACCCTGGTAAAGTGCATGAGCAACCTGATGTGGTAGGCATATAGATGAGAGAACCTCCCCTCACAGCTGAAGTATTTCATGATCAATTTCATGAGTGGAGCATATTCATCTTTCAAATATCTGAATGGAAAGACTCTTGTGAGCTACCTCAAGAAACTGGCCTTAATGTAAGGCTCATAATGTTGCCTATCCACCTTCTTTTTCTTGTGCCATTGTTCTCCAACATTCGGTATTCCGGTTGCCAATGAGATAGTTTCGGGTGTCAATGTGAAGGTGACCCTGGCCAAGATAGAGTGACCTCCATGTAGGTGAAGCACAAAAAGACGGGCCAACTCATCATGAACTCTAACATTAGCCACCCTTTGACAAAATTCAAAACATGATAGATGCTAGAAGCATGACATAGTAAGAGGGTAGGCTTGCAATTCAGTGAGGGTGGTTGGCTCATCCCTAACATGTTTGCCACTCTTGTGATGTCTCCTGGGAGCCTATTCTTCCAAGGATGAATCACTTTGTGTCTCCATCTCATACTCTGATGAATGCTCAGATGCCATGACTGTTGTGTGTGTACTGTACTTGGGTTGCCCTTTGATGATGGTGTGAAACTAGATGTTGTTGTGATATATGCCACCAAGGGGAACAATGAAAAAAGGGAGTATTAGGAGGGGAATAATATGATGGGAATAGGGGTTATGGGGAGAAGTTTTGTTTAGGGATATGTAGGGGGGTTTGGGGATTTGATAAGGTAGGGTTTTGGGGTCTTGATAAGGTAGGGTTTTGGGGTGTTATGTTGACAAATAAGGGGAGGGGATAGGGAATGGGGTTTGGTAATATTTTAGGGTAGGGGTAATAGGGAAAAATGAGATAGCGGGGATAGCGAAAAATGGTAGGAAAGGGAAAAATGAGGGGTGAAAATGGAGCCTTGGCATCAACACCAAAATTATGCAACCCTAGCAACAATGGCTTTTGTTGTTTTCTAGTGGTTGGTTTTATGAGTTTTGTTGCAATTATACATAGCCATGAACAACCATAACATTCACAAAATTTGATGATCAAACCATGATATAGAGCCTACCTGTTGATTTGAGGGGTTTCACAGGCAACTTCATGCAATTTGGCACAATTTTGGGCCTTTGTGGGTGTGTGTCGCGCGCCAAACCCAGTGCGTTGTGCCCTTTATATGCGTCGCACCCTTGTAAAATTTGCACTATGGGGTGGCTCTGTGTGCACCGCACTCTGTATGTTCATCGCGCCCCTCTTTGTGTGCATCGCGCTCTAGAAAATGACTCCCACTATAATCCAAATGCGTGCTAGCTCTCTCGCAAACTTTACTATGTTTCTCTATGACCTTGATTTTCACAATGACCTTGATTTTTGTGGAAACTTGTGTATAAAGACTTTGAAGTCATGGGTTTAATTTTTTCTTCTCCAAAACCCACTTTGCTAATGTTTCATTTTGGCTTTTTTCACTGACTTAAAGCAACACTGAATTTCACTTTTCC
>APFE031159659.1:0-11194 GCA_000404065.3 Pinus taeda
AGAGTGTTGTTAACTAAATCAACTAAATTGCTAGAAGTTGATCTACATCTTGAAGCTGCTCTCTCTGCTTTCAACACCCGAGTGTGCCATTCTGTGAAAAGTATATCTTTATGAACTTCAAGTATCCTGGGAAAATTGGCTGTTTTTCCCGAATTCGAATCTTGCCATTCAAGATGTGCAGTAATAGCCTCATCAGCTTGGTTTAAATCATCCCTAGCTTTCTCTACCTGCTCATTTATGGATGTAGTTAATTCGCATAGTGGCTCCGCTTGAGCGATCTGTTGACATAAGAGTTTGATTTGAGATATTAGCGCATTTTTTATCAATGATGCTTCCTTTCTGAACTCTGTCACCTGCGAAGCTTCTTTTATCTTTTCTAGTGGCAATGTCATTTGAGCGATTTGTTCATCCTTGGTTTTTACCATTTGCTCGTTCTCTGTTTTCAACTTTTCCAATGCCTCCGTTAATTCATTCTGTTTCTGGATCGCATTCTGGTCGATCCTTTGCTTCTCCGCTTCCAATTGCTCGGCCAATTGATTATTCATTTGTTGTTGTGCCAACAACTGTTCTTCTGCTTGCGCTGCCTTCTGTTGTTGTGTCGCTAACTGCTCCTCTGCTTGTGCTGCCCTCTGCTTTGCTTCGGCCAATTCTGTCTGTAATGTGGAGATTTCTTGGTCCTTGTTCTTTAATAAGAGGCTTACCTCCGATGCTTTGTCGATTTTTGCTGCTGAATAGGCTCCAGCATACTGTGACAATTTAGTTAGATCATCGTAGGGGTCTAGTTTCTCTTTCCATACTACATTACCCGTGACCGTTTGCTCTGGAAAGATAGAAGGTTGATCAAGCCTTCGTCTTTTCCTTGATCGCTTTACCACTGCTCTATGCCTCGGGCTGTAGAAAACATCCAATGGAGGAATATATTCTACTTGTAGAATGATTTGATCGCTGGGATCTTTCGGAATTATCTCAATATCTTTAGATTTAGGTGGGCCGCTGGTTCCACTTAGAACCTGAGATGAAGTATCATCTTGCATATCACTGGTCTTAGGAGTGTCTATACTTTTTGAGCCTTTTCCTCCACTGATGATAGAATCAAACTGCTGCCATTCCTGGAGCAATTTGGGGTCTGTGGTAGTATCTACATTGGCGTCAGTGGTGGTCTGTTGCCTTTTCTCAGTTGGAGGCTCCTTCTGTACTTTTTCCTGTTTTTTCTTCTGCTGCTCTGCCTGTTCCCTTTGATGTTTATCCTCATGCTCTTTCTTTAACTGTTCTTCCTGTTCCTTCTTCTGCTTTTCCTCTTGGTATTTCCTCTGTTGTTCCTCCTGCTCCTTATTATGATCTTTTGTTATAGCAGGAGGTTCCTTTGTCTGTTGCTGACCAGGCTCGCTTGATGATGCCGCTGGGGTTGTTGCTAATAAATCTAGAGGCAGAGTTTGCAACCTCTTCTCTCTAAGTTTATTAAACTCAGTTAACCCTTCATCATTGTATTTCATCTTAGCGAGCTCTTTAGCTTGACCAATTTTTTCAATCGAAGTGAACAGATCATCGAACATATCTTCTTGATGTTCAAACGTTGTTAATTTGGCATGTTCTAACGCGGCGTGGGCAACTAGCTTTGGATCAAATGCCCTGTTCGGGATTGTAGCCAGAGCTAAAGATTGAATCTTTGTGGCCTCCTTCTCCGCATGTTTGAGATCATGCAGGGTAAAGACACCACACCTTAAGGGAAAAGTGGGCCAGCCTCTTTTCTTTTCCTTTTTGAGAGTCTGTGTAGTACTCTCAGCCGTAATCTGATATGCAATTTCTCTTGCTAGCAATTTATCTGGGACATATAACGGGAGAACATGTGGATTGGCTTGGCTGCCATAGGTAAAATGCTCTTCTCCAAACCAACTAGCAACTGCTGGTAAATCAAAGGAGGCTTGGTAGGAAATCTTTGAAATGGGTTTATCAAAAATGGAATAATAAATGGGGACCATGAAGCCATTACAGATCCGATACAAGTGGTTTTTATAGGATGACTTCCATAACTTGCGGTGATAAATATGAATGGGCGAGGGGTCCTGTGCAGTCCACCTCCAACCAAGAACAGGGAATTCAGAATTGAAACATAAGGTATCTAGGATATATGCACTATAGTAGAATGGGGGAATTTTCCTTTCAGTGACCACAGTCTTATTTCTGAAGTCACGAACAGCTACTGCTAGTTTATCCGAAAGGATAGTGGCCCAGTCCATAATTATACTATTTACTGCTGCCTCCATAAGAGGAACCATTTCAATGGTAAAACTAGCAGAGTCATGTAAACCCCATAACCTACACATCATTATACCTGCATAGCAATAAGGAGAAGCCAAAGAATCGACCGAGTACTTACCGGAAGATTTGTGCTTGTGCTTGTTAGGATTTTGCCTCCAATCCTTGATAGGTTCGGATTCAATCTCATTTTCGCTCGCAAACTTCTCCAGGAAGGCGTTGTTGTATATCTTCTCTAGCTCGGGCAAATGATACATTTGCCTTAAGTCTTCTGCCTTGAACGATCCGAAAATCCTCCCATCTCTTGTGCTAAAAGTTTTGTCCATGATGGGGATTTCTTCAATCGCCCATCGCACAACGTCTGTATATGGGAGAATTTTCTCCCTGGCTGCTATCCTGTGAAGGAAAGAATCAGCCAAATCCTTGAGAGTGCAGTCTGACTTCCGTAATGAATCCGCGGAGCTTCTGCACCGTCTTCTTTGGTTTCCCGCCCTCAATTAAGTCATAAGTGCTGCCAAGTCACTGGTAGGCCTGTGCATGTTGTATCAGATATTAAGGTCTTTCTTCTTATTTGCAGCGGCTTGTCTGCGACTGGTGGATTGGAAGCATCCTGAAGTCTTCTTAGACTTCTTACCCATCATGCTCGAACTGCCCTGTCTATGAATGAATCCTGACAGAGAGGCCAATTGTGCGGTAACACAGAGAGATAGCGATAATTTAACTTGCAATTGATACAAATGAATAGATCCAACAATATATTCAGCCTTTTAAAAACGGGCGCGGAATAATCCATGAAAGATTTTAAGACATGGAATCCATTAATTGGCCGTATAAAAACCTGCCACCTTATAAATGCCCATTATAATCATTATTCGTCCGAAAAATCTCCTTAAGCATGCAATGGACGTATTTGCGGCTGAGCGGAAGTGATTATGCCTTAAATATGAATAAATTGAGCTTTCCAATCACTTTAACGGATTTTTATCAAAAACCGTGCCTTATCGCATCGCATCGGGGTTATGATAAGTCTGTCTTAACAATATGTATCGGGTACCGCCGATCGCCGAATGCGATATCGCATCAGCGAAAGACTTTATGTGCATTGAGACTCAAGTGGAGGTAACCCGCCGATTGCCGAATGCCGATAGCGCATCGCATCGGGGCTATTGATATGGGGCGCTTTTGAACGTGCATTGGATATCGTCGATCGCCGATTGCCGAATGCGATATCGCATCGGTGGAAAGCCTTGTGCCATTTTATATGTCCCTTATGTCATTGTGATATGCGATCTTGCGATCGCTTTATCGCAATGACCAAGATTTGCTTTATTTCTTTTAAATGGATATTGTTTAAAAAGGGTTTTGTAAAGCGCTCATTTGATTATCGGACTTTTTGATAAACAAAAGTATTGATATCAACTTTATTTTGAAGGGACCCATTTCATAATGTAATGTTTTATGAATAAAAATGATATGAAATGGGGGGTTGTTTATAGAGCACAACAAAGCACAAACTAGAAGGCTAAAGATATCAATATTTTGTTGGTTATTCAAGCTCCTTCATTAGCTAGCTGAGGTTGGAATAGGAGAAGTTTATATAGATTTAAGAGAGGGGATATGGATCCTCTTATGATGGGAGAGGTCTTATCTCTTTTGGTTTGTTCCATTTTAATTCGGGCAAGGAGCCCAAATAGTCTCTCTCGGCTCTATCTCGACTAACCATTTACCAAACTTCCATTCACAAAGCTTCTAGACCTAGAAGCTTCAAATCCATTTTTATAAACTTTCCAAAAGAGGATTGGCATGGGTAATGGATGGATACCAGCGTTGATCGACGCTAGGCTCAGTGTTAAACTCTGCAGACTAGCAAGAGGAAGAAAATGAGGGATAACGTCGGCCTTTAAAACTAGTTTTGAAGGAATATTCTCTGGAAATGATGTAAGAGGGAAATGTTCTGCAGATGAAGAGTGATGTAAGGACATGTTCTTCATGACAGGAAAACACATGAGGTTCACTATAGAGTTCCTCCAGGATCGAGGAATGGGGAGTACATGGACAGTAACAAAATGTTGTGTAACATCAAAATAACAAAAGAGTTTGCGACATCAAATTAACAAAATTTGTGTTCTGAGGTATATGGCTCTATAAGCCTACATAGTGCAGAAAGTAACCTAGAAGTTGGTTATTCGCCCACATGGTGCTCATGATAGCACAAGACATCTCTGACGACTCAGACTAGAAGCCGATGTAGTATACACCCCTATAGTGTGCCTCTGGTAGCGTAATGGCACCTCATCAATTGAGGCATACTCAAGAATCCCCCTGGTTAAAACTTCCAGGTTGCGCTCTACTTCAATGATAGGATCTGCTCCCTCCACATAAGGAGGAGCCTCTCATTTTGACATGCCACTCGCCTGGCTATTGGAGAAACCCATGGAGGTATCTCTGGTCCAACATCTGCACAACATTATAAGTCAAATCTCAGTACACATATAAAAAAAAAATGATAAAAAACTTCAAAAACTTCAAAAATAGTTTTTATACCTAATTAGTCCACTATGCCCCTAGAGGGAGTGGAATATTTGGATCTCCTCGGAAATTCGTCCTTGCATACACCCAATCATCGACCATGATTAATTGTTAATGCAGACATCCAAAAAATGCTGGAGGAAATGACATTTGTTGACTGCCCCCATGTCGCGGAATCAACTCTCCTTGACTGAGTAATCATGGATCTTTGGGTGTTGGTGGATCTGCTTGCAACCACTGATATTAGAACAATGGCACACGTTCTAGGATGAATGTCACCATAATAAATCTGAAACCAAATTCTTTTATATTCCCCGACTTGCACTTGGTTAGTTGGTGCTTCATGCACACCAAAAAACCTTCAAACCAATTGAAAACTGTGGGATTTAGGCACTCGATCACATATTGGAAATGAGACTTTGATACCTCATGCAATGCTTGCACACCAGCTATTTAGGCCATAGTGTGTAGGATTGTTCACATTGGGAGGTTGGTAATGGTCTTTATGCCAATTTTCTCATTGTTACCCTTTTTTGCCCCTAGACAATGCCTCGCAATGAGAATATTTGTGCTCTCTCCCTCAGTGTGTGATCCGGATAACTGCACCCATTGTCCCTTTCTAGACAACCCAGTAATGAAATAAATTTCAGTGACCTCTATTTCGGGCTCTTGATCCCCAAACATGAATAGTTGGCGAACTACATCCCACCAACTGATTAAGTGCTACAATAGCTCGCATTGTGCTCTAATCCTGGGAATTATGAAGAACTTAAGAAATCCATATGGTCATAGGGCATCAATACAGTCTTCATCCTACATATCCTGATGTTCTTTAGCTTCATGACCCCTTTCTTTCTATTCAATCACCATTTTGGACTGGTTATCCTGCAAAAAATCAACAAACCAACATTTCATGAGCATCTATGGAGATAAAATCCAAGATTAACTATTTAACATGGAATATTTCACTTCAAATTTTTTACCTTGGTGCTAGCGCATTTGTTTAGGAATTTTCTCGTGTTGCCAGCGCGAGTGCCTAACCCATGTCAAGGTGAGTAGCGCGAGTCCAATGGGTGAAACCAACACTTGTCACCCATGATGTAAAAAAAAAATTGCAAGTCTTCCTTGCAGTCTATCCTATTGATGAAAATGCATAAAATGAATACCACAATGAAGGGAAGGGAGAGATCTCTTACTTGAAACAAGCACCTCAAAAAATGGTGTCCTAGCTTGATCGTGCTTCTTGCTTGAAAATCGAGGTAAAATGAGGTGAAAATGCTCTCACAATTTCAAATTGGTAAAATGGTAAAAATAACTTACTTTTTTCCATATTTATAGTTTTTAAATAATATTTTTACCAAATTAGGGCATATTTCACTCATTATTTTTAATATTTTTCGTCAAAATTGGTAATGTGTGTTTCCTTTTGCAGTGACAGGTCATATGTTCTTGGTGATGGTGATTTATCTTGACTGATTCAACGAATTTTATTTTATCACTTTTTTGGACTCGTAAAAAATAAACGAAAAACGACCTCGTGTAGTCATCTTTAAGCTCTTTTCTGACTCTCAAAAAGTGAAAATATTTTTGAGTACTTGTCATTTCGAACTCGTCAAAGTAAATGAAATGATGTCTACTCAGTATAATTTTAACCCTTTTCCATACTAAGATAGACTATTGTATGAAAAAGGAATACCTTAGTCGAACATGGCTAAGAGGTTCTCTTGAATATTGTTTTCTACCTTTTCGGGTTCAAGAGACGATTTACGAAAAGGGACTTTTAGAGTTTTATTTTTCACTTATTTTTCAAACTCTCTAAACATGAAAAATATGTTGAGTTTCCCCTTATCAGAATTCTAAAACTTAAACAATGTAGGACTTGTCACCATCATGAGACTGAGTCCCTCCTTCCTAGGGCTTGTAAAACTTACTAGGATGGATTCATCTGAAGGGTGAAATTATATGGCAAGCATATGCTATCCCCTTCAAGTTTGCAATAAAAAATATATGGTTTACTCTCCATAAATGGTGGGGAAAAAGTGAAAGCGTTCATCTCTTGTATCCTGTAAAGGTAGCATGTCTCTCTTGAACATGACACTCATTTGTTACTCATGTCAGGTTTGGGACATCCTCACATGGTCACTTGCCTTCCTTGGTTTGGGGAATCCATTTTGCCTCTCATATGATCATACCATTCCATCATCATGACCTATAATCCTATGTTGAGTCAAATGTTTCCAAACCCTTGAGTCGTGTTGCCGATATGTTCAAGATAAGTCCTATCTACAGTTCTTTACCGCTTATACATTGTCTGATTTTCTACCACAATCCTGGATCACACTTATCTACTCTAATACATCCTTTTGTTTCATGTCGGTGATGTGGGATTCATTATGGCCCTCCTTCGATGGATCACTTCATGTCGACTACAACTCATCATCCGGGAATATGATCTAGAAACTCCCTTCCAGTACCTTAGAGCTTGCATGCCTCAATGGCAAGCTCTTCACATTCGATGACAGGTTTACATCATTGACCTTCAATCAAATGACTCCACGGGTGTTCGACTTCAATTTCACTATTCACACTCGTGGATTATGCTAATTGTACCTTGAGATCCATTGTCATCATTGGTGGTTTCTCTCATGCATGTTAACAATTTGAATCATTGACCGGTAATTGAGTGGTTTTCTATCATGTTTGAATTTGACACTTATATTCATATGTTAGAATTCATACATTGATCGGGTCGAGAGGAGTGCAAGAACCTGGACTTTTTCTGATGAAATCCACATCATGTGGAGTTATGACTCATTCATTATTGTATACATGTTTCCTCGGGACAGGTGGCTACGACCATATCATGGGTCCATATTCATGATCCTTTCTATTTGCATGACTGCAACCATACCAAGTATCTTTGCACATGATCCTTTTTATACGCATGGTTACGTCCATACTGTGGATTCATGAATTATTAGATGCCTATTCATGTATTTTTAGGCATGATCATCAGAGATGTTGGATATGTATATGCGTGATTTGCAGGTCTCCTAGCGATGTTTTTCTCGTCCTTGCAATGAATTGTAAAGCATCTCAGTCATCACTCCCTATTATGCCTTCATGCTTTAAGGGGCATCTGTTACACATTATTTTGTCATATCTCGTGTTCGTTCTCGTACGATATCCCGAAGTGCCAAAACATTGACTACTGTGTAGCATATCCATCATGATATACAGACTAAAACCTCCTTGAAGAATCAAAGGAAAACTGCCCTGAATCCATTCTGGAGAAGGTTGCCTAAAAACCTATTTTTTGTCATCAATGTGTTTTTCTCCATTGTCTTCCCATGTTGATGGCAAGTTGCTCAATTATACACTCGCGCTGCCAGCACGGGTTTTCATAGGAAAACCCGCATTGAACCTCTTTTGGTAGGTTATCCCAAACTAGAGGAGAATCTTTGCTCACTAGAACCTTTGGGAACAACAAGCTGGATATTAGTTGTTGTTTATATGGTTGAGATCTTTCATTTGGGCCTCTTGATCTTATCATCATGTGATTTACCCTTGAGATGTGGACCTTCCTCCCTCTTTTGTGAATACCTAACTCCATCTCCCTTCCATCCCCAAATGGTTGGTCATTGATTGTTGCATCCTTATGCTAAGGTTATGCTTACATGCTACCCAATATATCTTGGAAAAGAAGTGCTTGAAGAGTCTTTGCTTGGACTTGGACAGCCACGAGGGCTCCAACATCAAGGCACAGATTGTATGCTTCCCTTTTTAACTTATTAATACATACATCCGATGTTCACTTTCCATAATTGTGTAAATGTTTATGCTATTAGCTTAATGTTCCTTGATATGTTAAGTAGTTTATGTTTGATGTATGCCACATATGCTCTCGCATCTTGCATAGTACTTTGATCTTCCTTACAGGTACCTGCACATGAAGAACAACTAAGGGGTGAGGCCTAGAGTGAAAGATTCAAAGCCACCTCTAAGGATCGAGCGATTAGCATCAGAACAAGGTAGGTTTCTCCTTCCCTTTGGATTTGTCATACATAAGCTAGAAAAGTGTATGTTAGTTTGTTTAATTTGTTGCTAGACCCACTCATTCTGTTAGAGGGATCACCTCTATCAGTAGAGGGGATTTTCCTTCACAACACTCATCTGGATGTAACTAAATCTCCCTCTCAAGGGAACATATCATGGCCTTCTCTTCATCAAACTTCACATCTCTATGAACCACTATCATCCTGTTAGATGGCAGGTACACCCGATAGTTGTGAGGTGTATCAGTGTACCCCACAAATATTCCCAAATTAGCAGTTGGCTCTATTTTTTTCGTGCATCCTTGGTAACATGACAGTAGACTAATGAACCTAACATCTTGAAGTGTGCCACATCTAGTTTCTTACCTGAAAAATATTCTTCTGGTGCACTCACCCCGAGAATTCTATGAGGGTTTTTGTTCTGTAGATAAACACTCTGTTGCATGCTTCAACCCACAAGTGCAACAGTATGCCTTGATCATGTAACATCGCCCGTGCAACTCCCACAATACTTTTGTTCTTCCTTTCAACCACCCCATTCTGTTGTGGGTTATGTTGTGCTATTAACTCCCATTGAATTCCTTCTGATGCACAGAAGTTCTTGAATTAATTCAAAACATATTATCCACCATTATCGTTTATGAGAGCTTTAACTTTCATGCCAGTAGCTTTCTTGACAAGTGCTTTAAATTCACAAAATTTAGTGAACGTATGATATTTCTTCTGCATGAAGAAAATCCAATACTTAGAGAAAAATAATCAACAAATATTACATAATACATGTGTTTGGTTGTGGAGGTTGTTGAGAATGGTCCACACACATTTGAGTGAACTCTGTCAAGGATCTCTTACGCTTGAATGTCTTTATCATGAAAGGAACCTTTGGTGCACTTCCAAAATTTTCATCCTTTGCATGTGTCTCTATGCTCTAGTGTACCCTTGGAAATTCCTGTAGAAATTTGTTGCATGATCTTCAAATCTCCATGATGCAAGTGACCCTATCTTTTATACCGCAACTCACCAATGTCTCAACTTTGCACCTTCTATGCTTTTGTGCTCAAAGAAGCACAGTAATATACATCCAATTTTTATAGGTTCTTCACCCGAACGTTGATCTTCTTCACCATTCCTTAGGCTATGTGACGAAGGAAATACTTTCCCTTGTGCTAAATATCACATCATAGCGTTGGCCCTCCAACATGGCAACTGAAACCAAATTATTCTTCAAACCTGGAACATACATGACATGTTTTAATGTGAGAGGAGAACCAGACTCCCTCTAAAAGGTAACAATACTGATGTCGGTCGTGCTTTACCTCCCATCATCTCCCATCTTGATGTGCATCTGGAGGTCCTTATCCTCCAAGTCACTGAAGAACTCTTTGTTGTCGGTCATATGGAATGAGTCTCCATTATCCAAGTACCACACAATACCCATCATTGATGTCACCATGAAAGTGATGAGGGTGAACTATAGCTCGAATTGTGAAGCAATAGCTTCGCCTTCCATTCCTCTTGAGGACTTCTTGTTGGCATTCTTGTGCGGACACTTTGTGGCATAGTGTCCCATCTCGTGACAGTGAAAACATTTAATCTTTGACATGTCCTTCTTCTTTCCGACCTGACTAGAATTTGATTTGGAATGGGATGACTTCCCCTTCCCTATCATCACCTTTCTAGCTAAGCCACATTTCTCCTCATCATCATGCTTGGATGAGGATCCATCTCTGGTGTTCCACTGAATCTCTTCTTGCAGCAAGTTAGACCACAAATGTTCCCACTCTAGTAGCTTCTCCCTCCCATTAACTGAGTCCTAGTAATTGTGCCAAATCTTGGGAAGGCCTAGAAGTGTTAGGATCACCATATCATCTTTAGCAACTGTAGCATCGACACTTCCAAGCTCATCCCGACATTGGGTAAACTTGGTCAAGCACTTCGGAATTGTGTCGCCCTTCTCCATCTTGATATTTCTAAGCTTGTCCTTCAATGCTAGCTTCATGTGGTCACTATTGTTTTGAAACAGGTCTGTCAAGGCCTTCCACATAGCATATGGAGTCACCTTATCATCGAGATTCGAGACAATATGATCTTGAACTCCTTCTAGGATAATCCTTCTCGCCTTTGCCACACACTTTCTCCACTCTATCAGATCTTGAGCATCACATGTTGGAGGCTAAGGAATGTCTTTGTCTATGAATTCCTTAATCTTGTTATCTTCCAACATTGCCTCCATCCTATCCTTCTAAGAAATATAATTTGAACTGCCCTCCAGGGCATATTTTAGTCTCAATCCATAGAACAACATCCTGCTAGCTCTAAAGTATGATACTGAAAATTTGATTTCTTTTGTTGTT
>APFE031159660.1:0-29715 GCA_000404065.3 Pinus taeda
GAAGACCCAATTGTCCTCCAAATTCGACATGAAAGATCTCGGTGCTGCAAACTATATTTTGGGCATGGAAATTAAAAGAGATTAGGCAAAGAGGAAGCTCTGGTTAAACCAGAGGAAGTATGTCGAGACTATACTACAGAGGTTTAATATGCAGGATAGTAAACCGGTGAAGGTTCCTATTCCTGTAGGTGTGAGGTTATCTGCTGAACAGTGTCCCAAGTCACAAGAAGAGGAAGAGGACATGTTCTGTGTTCCATATGCAAGTGCAGTCAGTAGCTTGATGTATGCAATGGTATGTACTAGACCAGACATTGCACATGCAGTGGGAGTATTGAGCAGGTTTATGTCAAAACCAGGGAAGGAGCACTGGACAGCAGTGAAGCGGGTTTTCAGGTATTTGCGTGGCACTAGTGATTATGGTTTGTGCTACCAAGGAAGACCAGGATTGGACAGAGTGTTGGATATCTGTGGCTTTGTGATGCAGACTGGGCTGGAGATCTGGATCAGAGAAGATCTACAAGTGGGTATGTGTTTAACCTATTTGGAGGTGCAGTCAGTTGGATGAGTAAGAAACAATCTGTAGTGGCACTATCAACTACAGAGGCAGAATACATGGCAGCCACTCATCTAATCAAGGAAGCAGTTTGGTTGCAGAGATTGTGTTCAAGTATGGGGTTAGTACAGGGAGCTATAAGGATAGACTGTGACAGCCAAAGTGCAATTTCTTGGCAAAGAACCCTGCATATCATTCAAAGACAAAGCACATTAATGTTCAGTATCACTTTGTGAAGGATATGATAGAAGACAAAAAGGTGTTGCTGGTAAAGGTGGAAACTTTGAAGAATACTACAAATGCATTGACAAAATCGGTTAGCTCTGAGAAGTTCTCTTGGTGTAGAGAAACAATGGGTGTTTCAGGGATGGAAAAATGACTAAGCTCTCCTGTGGAAAGAAAACAACAAGTGGGAGATTGTTGGGCTGTGTTATATTCTTTCCACATAGTTAATAGGGGGTTTGAGGGGTACCCGTAACCCCACTTTATGGGGTCCGGGGCAGCACCCCAAAAATTTTTGGTTTTGGACCCTATGTTAGGTTGGGAGGACCAACCTATGGTTTTATGCACATGTTTTTTGGACGCGATGGTTTTCGGTCCATGGTTTTGGACGCGATGGTTTTCGGTCCATGGTATTGGATGCTTCGGCATGTATAAATATGTATTGTAACTGTTAGCCTCCTGCTACAACATGTTACTCATATCTCATGATTGAAATTTTTACAGGCCAAATATGTCATACTTTGCATCCTGCAATGCTCCATATTTGCTAACAGTCACCAGAGAAAGAGGCCATGAGAGTGTGCTGCTCAGAGTGCAACTGCTGCATTCCAATTTTGAAAAATTATTCCATTTTTGTAGAGTTTTCAGCTAAAGGGAGGTCCAGACAGCTTAATCTTGGTCTCCCTAGGTTTCAATTTCCTGTTTTAGAATATAGAGAATAAATAATCTGTCCAAACAGCTTAATCTTGGCATATTCTTAGATAGGCAGAGAATCAAAGGAGCCCAACTGCTTAATCTGGGCCCTTGGAAGAAATAAGGGTAGTTTGTAGATAGTAGGACAGAAAAAGAAAAGGTTGAAAAGCTGGGTCTACAAGTCTAAGTGCATCCAAACCAAAAAGAAGAAAAAATGTTAGGTAAGTAGGCTCGGTAGGTAATTTTGAGGTTGCAAAATGGTGATTTGTGATCAACTCCACATTTTCAAGTGTTATATTTATCTAGATCACAGTTAGCAGGTAGTTCCCATCTAAAGGACTTCAAATGAGGCATGACTAACTCCCCCTTCTTCCTCTTCCCTAAATCATTTACTAACTTCCCCAAAAGAGGTTAAGATCTGCTTGATATCTCTTAGTTTCATCATTTTCCATATCATTTGCCTTGATAAAGATCTGCTTTATCCAAGGAGAGTACATATTTTCTCTACAAAGTTCTATTTCCCCTTTAAAGCCTAATATCTCTGAAACTTAGCGCTTTCTTGTCATTTTCATATTAACTCTTGACATTATTATGTAAATCCCTATCTATTTCCCTTCCCCCTATCAGAACTATGGTAATAATTCCCCTATGTAAATATCCCCTTCCTCTGGTTGAAACATAACCATAAGTATCTCCTTGGGAATTACTAAGTCACTTGGACCTTAGTAAGAACCCTCATCTCTGCATAAATTCCCCCTCCAAGGTGTTTGGACTCCTTCCAAAGCACAAAAACCCCCCATCAAATGCATTCACAAACCCCTGCGCATTTCATTTTTGGAATTTATTAATAGTTGATTAATAAATAACCAACGCGCCAAACACATTGCACTATTTTCTAAAGTTTGAAACCCACCCGCAGCCGCAAATATTAAAGTTTATCGTGCGCGCACCTTAACTAAACCCCGTGCATCTTCTCCTCCCGACCACCGTCGGATCAGCCCTCCCAGATCTGACAGCTCTTATGCATATCGGGTGCCCTCTTGTGAGTGTTCGTTAGCACCCAATGTCTGAAGGTTTTACCGATGTACACTGGGATAGCTGGCGGCATCCCATTGCATCGGGCCGCCCCTAAAAAAAACCACCTTCGTACCAAAGGTGGTTCGATGAATACCAAAACTGCCCTCCCCTCGCATAACAGGAGCGCCGCGTCACCCCGCCACATTGCCTCCACCTCAACCCTTCTTGCCTGCGCCTGGCTCACATCACCCTGCCACCGTGTCCCGCCACGTCATCACCCTGCCGTACTACCACGTCACCCTGCTGATGTCACATCCGTACAGGGGGGTCCCACTGCTGACGTCATGCTGATGTCATCCGCCGTACCACTGACGTCAGCAGCTGAAAAAGGAAACGCGCAAGCGCAAAGATCAAGCTTCGGAGCCCCAGATCGAATTTCTGAGGCAGTTTTTGATGCGCGATTAGCGCTTAGCACCGAAAAGGGCAGAAAAAGCTCGATTTTGTAGTTTTGAACGCATCAGAAGACAGAGAGAGACCCGGTTAAGAGGTTAAATAATATCAGAGAAAATATGCAGCCAAAAACCATCTCAAAGAGTATTAGTGTAGCGGCAAAGTGTATCAGCGGAGATCTTCTCAGGGCTCGAGGTGAATGAAGCATTAAAAAGAAACCTTGAAAGTCAGGAAGCAGTTAAGGAACCATTCAAAGCTCACCAGCACAATTGACTGCACATTAAAACTCACATCAGATCAGTGGACTAGAACTCAATGTACAGTTATTACAGAACCAATGCACCAAGTCACAGAGGACACCCCGTCAACTCACTTTTGATCTAGCTGCCTCTGTGGCAGCCCAAAAAAGACTTACTTGCATTTAATTCCAGCATAAGTTAGGTTTTAGAAAGCTTTTTTCTTGCATACCTGTTTAGGTTAGTTGTAATAAATACTTTTAGATATTTTACCTATATATACCACCCTAAAAAATGTAGTAAGGGTTGGTTGGTTGGTCTTTGTTAGTTTGATATTTTGCTTGAGCAGCGACTCACACTGTAAATGTGATAATTTCTATAATCAAAGACTACTGAAATGCATGGATTCTGAAAACTATCTGCTGTGTCTAATTGGCCAAAGAGTGACTGTGGAATTCCTATGCTTCTACATGGCTCAATAAGTGTTCCTTAACTCTGTTTTAGTTTTTCTTCATGTTTGTTTTACCATCTGTATTCCACCATCTGAATTTACAGAAAAGAAGAATGGTTTAGGATTTTCTTGGCAGCACCCTATGCTCAAATTTCTATGATTTCTATATGTTTTCATCAGGAATAGTTATGAATATGCATACTTAAATGATCATGTTTACACTATTTCTTTCACATATGAATGATTAGTTAGGAATTCTTAATTGCTCCTAGATAACCATACATTCATTTCCCTTCTCTGTTAGTTTGATGAAAGATTCTTAATTGCCTTTCGTCTCTGACTTTCATCCCATCTTTTCAAAAATTGGTATTGTTTCACGTGTAGCTATCCTGCTCTATAATCCTCTTGTGACCAAGAAAACACAACAACAAGCCTCAATCCATGACTCCATGCCCAATGGTTTGAAACTTATCACACTATCCCTTGCCTCTTTGCTTGGAATGATCCTCCTTACATCTATCTTCCACCCAAACATCAACAAACCCACTGAACCCAATAGCTAGCCTAAAATCATCATCAACAAAGCTAAATCATTAAGAGAGAGCCCTCTCTGATTGCTAGTGGGCTAGAACCTGCAATCCAAAGATTGGTTTGTGGTTACCTCGGCCGTATCCCTTCAGGAGCTTAGGGACAACCTGAGTGATAACATAATGGCGACTCTACTGGGGATCTTTCTCAAATAATCTCACAAAACCAGTCCGAAGCTCACAGAGGAAGAAACCGACCTTTAAAAAGTCTGGTTGACCTGTGTTCTTAGAAAAATTCCCAAAAAACAAGTTAGAAGCTGGCTCCCAAGAAGCATTCTTGTCATACAAGATCAAATCCTGATCCAAATCCCCCAGCTATTTTTGAAAACCCCAATATAATCCCCAAAATCCTTAGGAAACAAGAGCAGCAAGAAGATTTTGCTGATACTATTCCCGAGACAGTTCAGCCTAGTAGTTTTTCAACCCCTGTTAAAGTTTTGTTCCGTTCAAACCGTTCTTCCCCGTGTTCATCATCCATTTCCCCAACCGTTGTGTCCACACCTCCATTTACTGCAAATACTACCACCACTACTCCTATTATCCTAGTCTCTCTAGTCATTCCACTTATCCCTGTTGTTCCCCTTATCCCCGTTAATATGGCTAATAGATATGCACCCTTACAGCTGCCTGCTAATCCCGAGGCTATGCCTCAGGATTGTCAGACAAAAATTACCTATTTTGATGGCACAAATTCCTGCACAGCCCTACAACATACAAAGAAAATGCAGGATTACTTTGAGAGTGATGAGATTGTTGAGGATAGTGTAAGGATGAAGATTTTTGTCCAAAGTTTGACCGGTGATGTCAGGACCTGGTTTAGAGGACTCACACCCAATTCCATACTAAACCCAAAAGCCTTATACCAGACATTTATCAATAGATGGGAGAAAAAGAAAGACCCCTTGCACATATTATCTGAGTATGATACTATCAAAAGAGGACCTCAAGAGACTGTCTTGGACTACTGTGTGAGGTTTAATAATGTCTACAATGCAATACCACAAAATTTAAGACCGCCAACTGATCTTGCTTTGTACAAATTCCCTGATGGTTTTGATGCTGAAATGGCATATTAGTTAAGGGAAAGAGCCCCTCAAAGCCTCGCAGAGATGCAAGATGTTGCTGTTAGTGTGGAGGAAAACTTGATTGCCAAAAGAAACAGAGCCAGAACCGAGAGAGGAACCACTTTCAAGGAAGAACCCTCAGCCTTTGACCAAAAACTAGATGCTATCATCAACGACATGCATAGGCTAGGAGACATAGTAGAGAGCGTTGAGAGAAAATCATCATGGGAAGGAAAACAATCCAATACCATAAGGAACCCGAACTTTAGGAAAAATCAGACCACAAACGCTGGAAGGGCTAGTCTCGACCATGATATTAGACCTCCTTTCCAAGAAAACTATGCGGAAGCATCCACATCCAGTGAGCCCGCAGATGAGACTCACATGAACCTGATAGATTCGAAAAATGAACAGCAAATCTTTCTCACTCGAGAAGACCAAGACTACCCTGATGTAAAACAATTTCAGACTAAGTCGGGAGAGTCTTTTGATTTTAAACAAGGTTATGATTCTGCTGTGTATGAGGTGCATAAACAATATAAGTTGAGAACAAGGACCATCGATGTCCCTGCACCTAGCAGAACAAAGGATAGCAAAAGGCCCAACAAATTTAAAGACAATGTTGTCATAACAGAACCAGCTGATATTGCTGTCCCAAACCCGCATCAGGTAACTGTAGAGGATATATCAAACATTCAGCCTCCTATTGATCAGCCTCTATCTCCCTCTCCCTCAAAAGAAAATCTGAACGACACTCCAAAAAATCTACCAAAAACAGAAATACCACAAACTATCATTCATCATAACGCTGGCATTCAAAAAGAAAACACCGAGAACACTCTTGAAAAGGAAACATCGGCTACTCCATATGCAAGGATTGCATTAGATAAACCATTTAACTCAGAAGCAGAAATTGGTAAACTCAAGATATCCATTCCCCTCTCAGAACTTGCTAAACATGATGTTTATAGGCAACAAATTCAAAGGTCACTTCAAATACCAGAGGTCAGGGATGATGTAAATGTTTTAGATGATACCCGTGAGCTGCTGTTTGGTCCGGAAGTTAACGGAAAATCAACATATGGACATGTTCCACCCTTTTATGTCAGTCTGCACATACATGAAAAAATCTTGCATAATGCTATGTTTGCTTCAGGTGCCTCACATAACCTTATGCCCAAAGCTGTAATGGAAAAACTAAACCTTGATGTCACAAGACCCTATAAAGATCTATACTCCTTTGACTCAAGTCAAGTCAAGTGTTTAGGCTTAATCAAAGACCTTGTGTGTGTCTAGTCCAATTTCCCAACAAGAAAATCAATGGACGTAGTAGTTGCTGACATTCCAACAAAATATGGCATGCTCCCATCAAGATCATGGGACAAAACTTCAAGGATCCCTTCAACTTGACCTCTCTTATGCCACTATATCTGTCTTTGGGCAACCAAAGAGACTGTACAGGGAAACACTGATGAAGTATGTGGTAAGTAGTGAGGAAAAGCCCCAAAATTTTCCAATTTACTCAATCCATTATGACATGGATTCTTTCATTTTATTCAATGATGACACCAATCCTCCAACTAATGAGAACCCTTTAGCTTTAGAACAAGAAACATGCATCAATGAGGAATCAGTTGCCAATGCCCATGAAATTGTCACAATAGTCAAGGCAACCAACAAACAAGAAGAACCTCCCGAAACGGAAATTGTAAGTCTGCCCAATCCTCAAATAACTGAAACTCTTAATACAAGCCACAAACAAGAAATCACATGGTGTTTAGAGTTTGATGGTTCTGTCAATAAGTTAGGAGCAGGGGCATGGGTACGGATTCAAAATACACATGATAATCACGCAGAAGGCCATGCCTATAGATTAAATTTCAGATGTACTAACAACATGCCAGAGTATGAAGCTCTCCTCTTAGGCCTTAAATTTCTCAAAGCCCTAGGCGCTACAAAAGTGTCCATTCTAGGTGACTCCGATTTAATTATACAACAAATGAAAGGTAACTTTGTTACCAATGAAAATAGAATGAGAGCTTATAGGACTGCGGCCATAGAAATACTCAAGTCTTTCAATGAATCGAAGCTCGCCAAAATTTCAAGAGACCATAATATTCATGCTCACAGCCTAGCAACCTTTGCTAGCACATGCAAGCTTCCCTTTGAACAAAATCACCATTTCACTGTTGAGATAAAACATAGACCCTCGGTCCCTAACAATGTTAAAGGTTGGCAAGTGTTTCAAAATGATGCCCAGATCAACAATTTCCTCACTCTTGAGGGAGAATTTTCAAATACAAACGTTGACGTGGATGCCATGAATGATTCCCAAGAGATAACAGAAGAAAATCAGCGGGCTATAACAGCTACAACAACTAAACAAATCCTTAACCCAACTATTTTTTACAACACAAACATAGAACAACTGAAACAAATGTGTTTAAAGGAAATAGCCAGAGCAGAGGATGAGTTCATTGACCTAAAGGATAATTTTTTTCCTGCTAGACTAACTCCATTAGAAGACATGTTCGATGGTAATGATGTGCCCAAGAAACCAAAAATGGAGCCTCTAAATGTTGCTATAGAAAAACACAACATAGGGACAGCAAAACAGCCCAAAATGATTAAGTTGTCCAAAAATCTGCCCCCTAATCAAAAACCAAAATATGTGGATTTGTTCAAAGAGTTCCAAGATGTATTTGCTTGGAGTTATGAGGACTTGAAGTCCTATGACACCTCAGTGATTCAACATACTATTCCCTTAAAACCAAATCAAAAACCATTCAAACAGAAACTTAGAAGAATCAACCCCATGCTTCTTCCCCTCATCGAAAAAGAAATAAAGAGAATGTTTGAAGCAGGTATTATTGCACCCATCAGATTCTCTGAATGGGTATCTAACTTAGTTCCCACAAGGAAAAAATCAGGAGAGATTAGACTGTGTGTAGACTTGAGAAACCTAAACCAGGTCTCTCTAAAAGACCACTACCCTTTGCCCAAAATGGACCATATCCTACAAAGAGTAGTGGGGTCATCTAGAATTTCTTTACTAGATGGATTTTCAGGATTTAATCCTATACTTTTTCACCCGGATGACCAGGATAAGACAGCCTTTACCACGCTGTGGGGAACATTTAAGTATGTTAAAATGCCTTTCGGGTTGAAGAACGTTGGTGCTACCTTTCAAAGAGCAATGGATATTGAATTTGCCAGGGAGATACATGATTTCCTTTTTGTATACCTTGATGACCTAACCCCTTTCTCCAAATCTGACCAAGAGCACCTTAAACATCTAAGGCAAATTTTCATGACATGCAGGAGTTATGGCATTTCCTTGAATCCTAAGAAGTCCCCGTTTGCCCTTGAGGAAGGCAAGCTTCTAGGCCATATCATATCAAAAGATGGGATTAGAATTGATCCTGAAAGAATTCAAGCTATCCTCCAAATCCCATATCCAAGAAACATAAAAGAGTTGCAAGCATTCCTTGGAAAGATCAATTTCCTAAGAATATTTATCCCTAACCTAGCCGAGCTAATAAGGCTATTGAGCAATATGTTAAAAAAGGATGCCAAGTTAAAATGGTCTCTTGAAACCAAGCAAGCTTTTGAGAATATCAAAACTGCCTTGACTCAAACGCTTGTCCTCACCAGTCCACAATTTGACAAAGATTTTATCATTTTTTCTTTTGCATTCGAGCACACCATAGCTGCTGTCCTTTTGCTAAAAGATGATCAAGGTAACGAAAAGCCAATTGCTTTCTTCAGCCGAGCTTTAAGAGATGCACCCCTGAAATATCAGATCATGGAAAAGCAGGCTTATGCCCTGGTTAAGGCCATCAAAGACTTCAGAATTTACATCTTATACTCCCATGTGATCACCTATGTCCCAAATTCTGTTGTAAAAGATATATTAACTCAAGAGGGACTAGAGGGCAAAAGAGGCAAGTGGATTTCCAACATTCTTGAATATGACATTGAGATAAAACCCACCAAGCTGATAAAAGGACAGGGTTTAGCCAAGCTAATGTCCAAAACAAACTTCCAAGCCTTAGATATTAATCAACTGGACAATGAACAAGAGCTGGCGACTCCACAGATCAGTGAAACCTTTTTACAATCCCCATGGTATGCTGATATTTGCTTTGTATTGTTAAACCTGTGCGCTCCCCCAGGATTGTCCAGGACCAAGAAAATATTTTTACGGATGAAATCATCAAAGTTTTGTGTCATAGATGGTGCTTTGTTTTGGAAAAATCATGAAGGAATATTGCTTAATTGTTTGACTATGAATGAAACTAACAACATCATGAAAGAATTCCATGCAGGGGACTGTGAAGGACACTTATATTGGAAGTCCACCGCTGACAAGATTTTAAGAGCTGGTTATTCTTGGCCCTCTCTGTTCGCAGATGTCAAGAAATGTGTTGTTTCATGTCACAAATGCCAAATCTTTGAAGGGAAAAGAAAATTACTGCCTTTTCCCCTTAAGCCCATTTCAACCGAAAATCCTTTTCAACAATGGGGTCTTGACTTCATTGGAGAAATTCATCCCTCTTCCTCAGGCCAGCACAAGTGGATTTTAACAGCCACTGATTATTTCACTAAGTGGATTGAAGCTATCCCGTGTAGACAAGCTAATGACTCCACCATTATCCAATTCCTTGAGAGCAATATCCTTTCCAGATTTGGCTGCCCTGAGAAAATTATCACTGACAACGTTGCTGCCTTGAAATCCAAAAAAATCATCAACTTCTGCCATAAATTCCACATTACCTTGGGCCACTCTACAAATTACTACCCTCAAGGTAATGGCTTGGCCGAATCATCCAGCAAAAGCCTCATCAACATCATAAAGAAACTGTTAGAGGAAAACAAAAAGAACTGGCATAGGAAGCTCACAAATGCTCTGTGGAAAGATAGACTTTCAACCAAGAAATCCATTGGGATGAGCCCTTATGAGCTAGTATATGGCATGGAGGCCAGATTTCCTTCATCTTTGGGCATTCCTACTATCAAACTGTTGCAGGAGATTCAGGCTGAACCAAATGACATGCAGAGAAGAGTTAATCAGACCATTCACCTTCAACAAACTAGAGAGCAAGTGTACGACAGAGCTCAAATGTTGCAAGAGAAACTCAAAAAGATGTTTGATAAAAAAGCTAAAGCAGAGGATTTTCGGGTTGGCAACCAAGTTCTAAGCTGGGACTCACGAAGAGAGGACAAGAGCAAACATGCAAAATTTGATTTTTTGTGGAAAGGTCCATACATTATCGGCGCTGTGCAAGGCAATAACAAATATTTTCTCAAATCTCTGGATGGAAGCACAGCGGAAGAAGGCCCTGTTAATGGCCGAATGCTAAAACATTACCATGATCCCTTTTGATTTAGAAAGAATAGGCGGTGTTGTTTTCTGTACATAAATGTTTGTATATATCAGCACTTTATTTTATTTTGTAACAGTCTAGATGCTGAAGCACACAGAAGAAAGCAGGCAGTGCTTCACAATTTACCAGCAAATCAGTTGAGGGAAAGTGTTGTTTGTGGTCAAAAATTTCAAATTAATCTAATCAGTTAGCACTAAAAAGTTTTCAATGCACAACAACAACAGAAGATCAAGGCAGTCTGACCTGTTGTTCTTGGCTTCTCACAAGGAGAAGCCACCCCCAAGTGGAGACACTGTTAGCCTCCTGCTGCAGCAGGTTACTCATATTTCATGATTGACATTTTTACAGGCCAAATATGTCATACTTTACATCCTGCAATGCTCCATATTTTCTAACAGTCACCAGAGAAAGAGGCCATGAGAGTGTGCTGCTCAGAGTGCAACTTCTGCATCCCAATTTTGAATAATTATTCCATTTTTGTAGAATTTTCAGCTGAAGGGAGGTCCAAACAGCTTAATCTTGGTCTCCCTAGGTTTCAATTTCCTATTTTAGAATATAGAGAATAAATAATCTGTCCAAAACAGCTTAATCTTGGCAGATTCTTAGATAGGTAGAGAATAAAAGGAGCCCAACTGCTTAATCTGGGCCCTTGGAAGAAATAAGGGTAGTTTGTAGATAGTAGGAAAGAAAAAGAAAAAGTTGAAAAGTTGGGTCTGCAAGTCTAAGTGCACCCAAACCAAAAAGAAGAAAAAATGTTAGGTAAGTAGGCTGGGTAGGTATTTTTTGAGGTTGCAGATGGTGATTTGTGATCAACTCCACATTTTCAAGTGTTATATTTATCCAGATCACAGTTAGCAGGCAGTTCCCATCTGAAGGACTTCAAACAAGGCATGACTAACTTCCCCTTCTTCCTCTTCCCTAAATCATTTACTAACTTCCCCTAAAGAGGTCAAGATCTGCTTGATATCTCTTAGTTTCATCATTTTCCATATCATTTGCCTTGATAAAGATCTGCGTTATCCAAGGAGGGTACATATTTTCTCTGCAAAGTTCTATCTCCCCTTTGAAGCCTAAGACCTCTGGAACTTAGCTCTTTCTTTTCATTTTCATATTAAATCTTGTCATTATTATGTAAATCCATATCTATTTCCCTTTCCCCTATCAGAACTATGGTAATAATTCCCCTATATAAATATCCCCTTCCTTTGGTTGAAACATAACCATAAGTATTTCCTTGGGAATTACTAAGTCACCTGGACCTTAGTAAGAACCCTCATCTCTGCATAAATTTCCCCTCCGAGGTGTTTGGACTCCTTCCAAAACACAAAAAACCCCGTTCAAATGCATTCACAAACCCCCGCGCATTTCATTTTTGGAATTTATTAATAGTTGATTAATAAATAACCAATGCGCCAAACACATTACACCATTTTCTAAAGTTTGAAACCCACCCGCGGCCGAAAATATTAATGTTTATCGTGCGTGCACCTTAACTAAACTCCGTGCATCTTCTCCTCCCGACCATCGTCGGATCAGCCCTCCCAGATCCGACGGCTCTTATGCATATCGGGCACCCTCTTATGAGTGTTCGTTAGCACCCGATGTCCGACGGTTTTACCGACGTACACCGGGACAGCTGGCGGCATCCCATTGCATCGGGCCACCCCTGACAAAAACCACCTCCGTACCAAAGGCGGTCAGATGCATACCAAAACCGCCCTCCCCTCGCGTAACAGGAGCACCGCATCACCCCGCCACGTCACCTCCACCTCACCCCTTCCTGCCTGCGCCTGGCTCACGTCACCCTGCCACCATGTCCCACCACATCATCACCCTGCCGTACTACCACATTACCCTGCTGACGTCACATCCATACAGGGGGGTCCCACTGCCGACGTCAGCATGCTAACGTCATCAGCCGTACTGTTGATGTCATGCTGATGTCAGCAGCTGAAAAAGGAAACGCACAAGCGCAAAAATCAAGCTTTGGAGCCCCAGAGCGAATTTCTGAGGCAGTTTGCGATGTGCGATACGGGAAATAGGCCATATTGGAGAATATTTAGGGAATCTTTTGATTCCTCGGCCAATTTTGCACCGAAAAGGGCAGAAAAAGCCCGATTTTGCAGTTTTGAACACATCAGAAGACAGAGAGAGACCCGGTTCAGAGGTTAAAGAATATCAGAGAAAATATGCAGCCAAGAACCATGTCAAAGAGTATCAGTGTAGCGGCAACATGTATCAGCAGAGATCTTCTCAGGGCTCGAGGCGGATGAAGCATTAAAAAGAAACCTTGAAAGTCAGGAAGCAGTTAAGGAACCATTCAAAGCTCACCAGCACAATTGACTGCACATTAAAACTCACATCAGATCAGTGGACCAGAACTCAATGCGCAGTTATTACAGAACCACTGCACCAAGTCACAGAGGACACCCCATCAAATCACTTTTAATCCGGCTTCCTCTGGCGCAGCCCAAAAAAACTCACTTGCATTTAATTCCAGCATAAGTTAGGTTTTAGAAAGCTTTTTTCTTGCAGACCTATTTAGGTCAGTTGTAATAAATACTTTTAGATAATTTACCTATATAAACCACCCTAAAAAATGTAGTAAGGGTTGGTTGGTTGTTCTTCGAGAGTTTGATATTTTGCTTGAGCAGAGACTCGCACTATAAATGTGATAATTTCTATAATTAAAGACTGCTGAAATGCATGGATTCTGAAAATTGTCTGCTGTGTCTAATTTGCCAAAGAGTGGCTGTGGAATTTTGTGCTTCTACGTGGCTCAATAAGTGTTCCTTAACTCTGTTTTAGTTTGTCTTCATGTTTGCTTTACCACCTGTGTTCCACCATCTGAATTTACAGAAAAGAAGAATAGTTTAGGATTTGCTTGGCAGCACCCTATGCTCAATTTCTATGATTTCTATATGTTTTCATCAAGAATAGTTATGAATATGCATACTTAAATGATCATGTTTACACTATTTCTTTCACATATGAATGATTAGTTAGGAATTCTTAATTGCTCCTAGATAACCATACATTCATTTCCCTTCTCTGTTAGTTGATGAAAGATTCTTAATTGCCTTTCGTCTCTGACTTTCATCCCATCTTTTCAGAAATTGGTATTGTTTCACGTATAGCTATCCCGCTCTATAATCCTCTTGTGACCAAGAAAACGCAACAGCAAACCTCAATCCATGACTCCATGCCCAATGGTTTGAAACTTATCACACTATCCCTTGCCTCTCTGCTTGGAATTATCTTCCTTACATCTATCTTCCACCCAAACACCGACAAAACCCACTGAACCCAATAGCTAGCCTAACATCATCATCAACAAAGCTAAATCATTAAGAGAGAGCCCTCTCTGATTGCAGGTGGGCTAGAACCTGCAATCCAAAGATTGGTTTGTGGTTACCTTGGTCGTATCCCTTCAGGAGCTTAGGGATAACCTGAGTGATAACAGATTCTGCATGTGTTAGCATTGTATATCATTTATTCAAAATGGCCCAAAAAACACCATGTTCATTAGAATTTGGCAAAGGGAAAAGTCCAAAGAAGGAAGAGTTCAGGTCGCTTACAGATTTTTCAAGGATTTGGGTTGCCCAGAAGCATGGAGAGACTATGCCCATAAGAACATTGATCGATGAAACTATGTGAGTGATCCCCGTTCTAAATGTTATAAATCAACATATGTCTTTGACCAACATTAGGTTAATTCTGATTTGATAATTGATGGGTTGGTCGCTTACAACTCCCTAATATTTGCCTATGGAAGCATGTGATGAAGGTTGTTTAAAGGTTTGAAGAACTTGCCTAATATTTGCCTATGGAAGCAGGTGATGAAGGCTATTTAAAGGCTTGAAGAACTTTATTGTAAAATGTTTTGAGTGGCTTATTTGTTGGTCAGCTTGGTCAGATCTGTTAAGGTAAATAAATATGTCTTTCGAAGCTGGCTTTCCCAATAAAGGGTTTCCATGGTAAAATTATCTTGTGCATTGTATAATTTCTTTGTGATTTTTAATTACTTCTCTTACTATGATGGGTTATACTTTTGGTATCAAAGCAAGGTAAACCTACACTCTCTAGTGAAAGTGGTTTGATATTACTTCTCTTGCTATGATGGGTTTTACTTTTGGTATCAAAGCAAGGTAAACCTAGACTCTCTAGTGAAAGTGGCTTGATGTCGGGAGCCAAGGAGAGAGCAGATGGTATACAACATGATTGGGTATGCAATTGTAAGTATTCATTTTGGAGTTGTGACTTAAGCAGATGTAAATGGGCATATAGCCATAAGACCCATTTAGACATACATATCCCTATTTGATGGTTCTGAGAATCAGCCAACCAACCCAGGCGGGCAGGTGGGGTGGCGCAGGGTGGGGCGTCGTTGCCCACTTGGCAGCCTGCCTGCCCGCCCGGGGTGGGGGCTGTGGGGTGAGGGGTGGTGGGGGGCGTGGAAGGCGGGGGGGAGGGGGTGGGTGTGAGGGGGAGGGGTGGGTAGGGTAGGGGAGTGGTAGGGAGCGGGTAGGTGGTGCAGAGTGGGGGGAGGGAGCGGGTGGCCGACCAATTGCAGGTGGGGGGAGTTACCCTAAAAAAAATTGACCCTAAAAAAAATCATCGTTCCAATATCATCACGTTTTCGTTTTCAAGTTGTATTTTGCACGAAAATTTCCTTTTCACTCCCATTTTTAAAACATGTTCAAAATTGTCCCTAAAAAAAAACTATCGTTCCAGTATACACACTTTTCATTTTTAGCATTGTTTTTGATGTTTTTTGGCTTTTTTGGCCATAGTTCCCGTTTTGAGTTTATAGTTCACATTTCAAAGTTTACATTGTTAAAACCATATCATATATTTATCTATTTGTTCGGCATTTTCAAATTTATCTATTTGTTTGGCATTTCCAAACTAGTTGCTTGGCATTTTGAAACTGATGAACTAAGGTAAGCTTTACTCAATAACATTAGATGCTAGCTCATAAAATACCGTTACTGGGGTACTGGGGTATTAAAATAAGTTGAAATTCACATTACAGTCCAAAGACAGGTCATCCCTCCCGTGTCAAACCATGCCTGCCTATCATGTCATAACTTCCCTGCATGCCAAAATTGTAGTTTGCTTGAGAGAAACCGACTTTACTTGATTCAATCCCTAGCTTTTTTTTTTCAAGTAGGAAGTGCATTACCTGTCACTTTTAGCACGTAGAAAGTGCATTACCTCTCACTACAAGTAGGAATTGCATTACCTTGCATTAAATTGCCTTACCTCTCAATATTGTGTGAAGGAATTACATTACCTCTCAATACCGTGTGAAACATACGTTGTTGATGGTACTTCAGATGCTCTTAGTAGCTCTTAATCCTTTAGCTCTTACGCTGGCTTCCCTTGCTTGGCTTTTTCAGCAGGTAGGTTCTTCGTACTTGCACCTACACAGAGAGGAAGTAAGAGAAAAATGATGATATTACGAATACATCCATCGCTTGGCTTCTTTCTATAGGTAGGTTCTTCGTACCTGCAAGGAGAGGAAGAAAGAGCAAGCAAGTCAGTATGCATTTAATGATGATACTATTAGTACAAATAGGTATGTATTAGCACAAACATGTATTATGTATTGATTTTATTGGTTACGCCGTTCAAGGTTCAGAAGTAGCTCCATCCAATGTAAGTTACATCTGAGGGTTAGCTATTTGAAAAAATGTTGCTTAACCTATTAGGATTTATGGAGTAACAACAACTTACCCTTTTTCATATATGCTCAGGGATGCAAGCTTGGAGGGAGAGAAACAGTCCGTAGTCGGTGGGAGGCTCAGGGATGTGAGCTTGGAGCAAGAGAAACAATAAAAGATTGGTCATATTCGTATCTTCAGTGTAATTTCTGGGTAAAACTGCAAAATAACTCAACAATAAGCAGAGTATGCAATCTTAAAATTCTCTACTGAAACAATATACTTAACGTTGTTATTATTTTGCAATCGTCTCTTTGAAAAATTCTCTGCTGAAACAACATACTTAATATTGTTATTGATCCTCAAAGACGACAAAATGCAAAGTGTACCTGCCTGCCTAGAAACAAACGCTGAGAGGATGAGTTCGGAACGACCATACACCAGAAGGCACAAAGACAAGAAATTCAACTAACTATTCACAGAGACGACAAATTCAGCTAAGCGTTCAAATTGTCCTCCGCAAGAATAAGATCTCCCTTTTTTCGTTACTATACCCTGTAACTACTAGAGGCAGAACCATCATAAGTTAATACAACATCCTTAGCAACAAATCCAGGGTACTACCTTTTCTTTTAAAACCAACTGAGTTGACAGGTTTAACAACTAGAACAGGCTACGACTCTCAAATTGGAAGGTATGCTACGGGCCTAACAACTGGATATGCATATATGACCACCCAAGTCGCAGAAAGTGTCGCTGCTGTCGAGAACTTCAACAAACAAGTTTCAGATGAAAGGAAGCGCAAGGGAGAAGTGCATGAGACCCTGAGATTTACCAAGGAAGAGCTTGTCACATGCCTTGACAAGGTGCTCCTACACCTTCTAGAAGTAGTCATCTTTCTTCAAGAGGTGAGTAGCTCAGTCAGGCGGGTGAATGCAACCCTTCGACAAATAGCAGAAACTAGAAGGGCGTTTCTAGAGTCAGTTGCGGATGCAGAGAGCTGTCCGGAGCAAGAGGAAAGTGGAGCAAAGGTGCAACAAGATGCAGCGGAGTGTGAGGCTCGTGGCCATAAACTTGATTTGATTGCATTGATGGCATAAGTCTCTCAAAACCTCATACTTTGGTTGCGATATCACGCCTATGTTACCCAACATGTTTTACATTGGCAAACACATGCACTGTAAACATATTTTACACAAGAGAATACATGTAATGTATGTGGCCATTCTAGGGAGTATGATAATGCCATATAGATACATGGCTTGCATGCAATGAACTTAGTGTTTACACATATATTATAACATGAATCCCTACTCTGGTCTCCTCCATGCATCCCATGTGGAAGACCTCCCTAGTCAATGCATGCGCACCACATGTCTCTTGAATTGGTCTTCCATTTTGATATTATTTAGTTCAGGTTCCCGCCAGGTGCGCATAACTAGTTAAAACAATATGCGTTATATCATACATGATTGGCTATGCTATAGTGCATGCATCTGATCTTTTATTAGGCCTGCTACCACAAGGTAAACGTCATAAATATGCATGGCTCACTGGGAAAAAAGCCAGTTTCAATAAGTCAATTTCGATACTTGATAGGGGAGATGCTATCCGACTCGATGAACACTCTTTTTTAGAATACAAAACTTCGTGGGAATTATAGGAAAATTGATTTTGGGCACTTGCGAAGTGGGGCCTTTTCTTCCTCCAATGCAATATCAATATATTAAATTTTCTATATGATCTAACCGAGTGATGGCTTTTCAGATACATACTTAGATGATACACATTTTATACAACATATAACATTTTTTTTTTCACACGATAAGTAAAACATCTCTATGCGATCTTGTATAAAACGATATCCGGGAATTATGAGACAAAAGTAGCAAATGCAATTGTTTTATAGAATCAGTTCAAGTTGGCTTCTGCTCATGTTGTGTTGTTTTCAATTCGGGACAAGTGCGTGCAAAGACTAGATCGAATCCAGCAGGTTCAACTTCTCTATTCCTATCGTATATGAACCAATCTAATACTACTATTTATTACATGGAATTTCTTTGTATTATTTGGAATTTGATAACTATTCATATTCATTGAGACCAAGAGAAACTTACGGAAATGACATGATTACTATATCAGAAAATCCAGTTAAGATCTCTGATGATCGATCGAAATTGATGCTTGCCGGGATAATCTGGATGGATTGTAGGCTGGATGGACAAAGAACCGGGGCTCGCTTGTTCTCGCTAGCTGGTCGAGAGAAACCGAGACGGTGATGCGCAAGAAGTTAAGGTAATTCCAGGGGGCAGTATGAGGGTTTCTATTTATAAGTATGCGCCCCTCTGTTTATATAAGTATGCGCCCTTTCAAGAAGCTTCTGATTGTCCTGCTACGAAAGGCTGCATTATCATAACGGTCTCTAGTTTTCTTCAAGAGGCTTCTCTAGTTTTCATTCAAATGCGAGGGAGAGGCTAGTTGTCGTGCACTATCCCTTGTTTAAGGCATAAACTTGTAGTCATATGTTCGGAATTTCTTATGTTATTCTTATACCGGCACATATATATATATATATATATATGTATGGGGTAATGTTTTTTGCAATTTTTTTAATATGCACATTAACAAAATTATAAACTTGCTTCGAATGGAAAGATAGGAGGAAGAAAAATAATTATTTTTTAATTATTTTTTTTTTTTTTTTTTAGGTTTTTTTAGTATTTTAATATTTTTTTAACATAAATTTAAAAAGACATGTGGTTAGATTTTGAAAGCGAATTAGCTTGATGGGTAAAATTATTCCTTAAAAGATTTCTCATATTTGTTTGGTAAAATATTATATATATTTTCTCATATTTGTTTGGTAAAACATTATATATATTTTGAAATTTAGATTTAATGGGTTTAAAAGTGGATAATTTTAATAGAAATTGTTTTTAGTTTTAATTTTTTTTAATATTATTATAAAAAATATAGCCCATAAAATTTTGAAAATTTGTTGACACCTAATCATCATGATTAGGTGAATAGCTAAAATTGATGTAAATAAATAATGGAGAATATAAACAGTTATCGGGAGATGAAGTGAATAGTCTCCTTCATGTATATAATAAAGACCAACCCGAAGGAATAATATGAATTGATTTGTTTTGAGGAGTTAATGCCTAGCCTGACATGGTATCAAAGCCAACTCCTGAAATTAGTTGTAACTCCCTTCTTCCATTTTCTTGCATTTTGTCCCCATGTGGAGTCTATCTACTGCGCTCTCTGGGCTCTTTACCATAATTATTGTCTGTGCCATTTTGCGCTCTATGTTACCCACTGCATAGCTTCTATGCATAATCATCATTTGTCATCTGCCCCCACCATCTGCCCCTCTCATTTGATAGAAAACCTGTCTCGATTCTCTGTCTTACCACTCTATATTCTCAATTCTCCTATCCGCTGAATCAAAGTTGTATTGTATGTTGCCTTTGGTCCAGTGAGCGTGGATATTGCGTTATGGCACAAGTGTTGGGCAATTGGGCTATTGGCTCAAGCTATTCTTGAATTGAATGTGAGTTTTTCTTATTGCCTAAATTTAGAGACCATTCCACCCTTTGGCTTTTCAGTTACCCATGCCTCAATATTGATCCACAACTATCTCTTGGTCTCATGCATAAATGATATCAACACATTTTTAGTGGTGTTGGGTCTCTGAGTGGGTGTTCGTGACAATATAGTTCATGTGTATCGACACAAATCTAACGACCTTTAAAAACTGCCTCTTGGAGATATGTGTCCTTAAACACTATTCCTGGAGGCCTACGTTGCATGGAAGACTGAGATGACCATGCCTTGAGTGAAGTAGTTATAACACCCTTGTTCATGATAGATCTCCTTGTTTGCCCAGTGTGCTCCTAGGGTTTTGGGCAACGATTGCAACAGCTTCCCTGATGACCTGCTCTCTATAATTGATGCAGTTGATACATTCTGAACTGTAACTTCTACCAAATTTGTGACTCACAGCAGTACATTTATGTTGCTTAAATTATAAGCTTGGGAGACTGATTGAAGCTTGAAAGCTCGCGGTGTTTAAAGGCATCCCAATTTTGAACATTGTCCTTATTCGTGTATACATTGAATGCCATGTGTTGAATAGAATTATATAGAGTGTTGTGAACGATGTATGGTATAGTGTTGTATTGTATATACCTCTGTTGAAGTGTTGTATTATGTTGATACACATTTTGATACACAGTTTCTTTGTGTTACGCTGCCATATATTTACACTGCTCCTGTATAGTCTTGGGTATTGAATTTGTTGTCGTGTCATATCAGAATTTTATTAGGAGTAAAATTTTGCAACAAAAGTTTTTTTTGTTATAGAATGCATTCAATCATATCCATGGTGGGAATAGTTCTCACTGGCAAGGAGAACTATCCTGAGTGGTTCTGCATGATAAAACACACCCTCATTTTCAATGAGTTGTGGAAAGGAGTGTGCATTGGAGAGAGAGAAAAAGAACCAAAAAAGCCTAATTCAGACAAAGCGCTCGCCATTTTGGAAAATAAGAACAACAAAGCTTATGCATTAATCACAACATCTGTAAATGAAGAGGTGAGTCGCCATATTTCGTTATTATCAATTGCTTCCAAAGCCTTTCAAAAGCTGAAAGAACTCTATGACTCACATTCTGCACTTGAAGTTGTTCAACTCATGATTAAACTCTTCACTCTTGAACTACAAAATAATGATCTTCTTTCTCTTGCATCTGAAGTAAAATCTATAATGCATGATATCAAATCCAGTAAGGTTGAATTAGATATTCCTCTTATCGCTTTTCTCAAGGCACTTTATCCTACTTACTACAATTATCTTGAGTTATTGCAAGCAAATGGAAATCTCAAAGATATTACCTTTGACTCTCTTGTAAAAAAATTTGCTGAAAGAGAGAAAGCTTTTGGAAAGAAGACAACGACTGAATCTTTTGAAGAGCCTGTGTGCCTTGCTCATAATGAAAAGAATTTTGCTCAAGATTCTTCCAAAGGAAGAGGTGATCAAAGAGGAAGACGAAGATATTTTAGAGGCAGGGGGGCAGACACTCTCAAGGAGAAAAGGAAAATTTGCATTGCATACACTGTAAAAGATATGGATCACATGATGCCTCTACATGGAAGTTACCATGGGACAAAATTGAGTAGCAAAGGGACCAACATGAAGGCAAAACTAATGACATGGACAAAGATAAAGCACCTGAACCTGCTCACTATGTTGTGGCACAATGTAATATTGGAGTAAATGAAGATTTATTTAATGCTTCACTTGCTTCTTGGAAAAATGATTGGTTGCTTGATTAAGGAGCAACTTGCCACATGACTCATAGAAAAGATTTTTTGAAAAATTTACTAACATTGTTGATGGAGCAGTATACTTTGCAGATCAATCAAAAATCAAGCCATGAGGGCTCGGCACAATCAGGCTTAAATTGCCTGGTCTTCCAGACTTTCTTCTGCATCGTGTTCTATATCTCCCACAGCTCAAGAGAAACTTGTTGTCCTTGGTCCACATCCGCCAGCAAGGTCACTCCATTCATATGTTTGATGGCAAGCGTGAGGTGGGAAAAGCATCTGACCACTCACCTGTTATGACATGAATAGAAAAAGAAAGGCTTCTCAAGCTGCAAGGTACCTCTGCTCATGCACAATATTTCTCATACAATTCTCATTATGAAGAAGGTACACTTCCAACAAGTTCATTATGGCATGCTAGATTTGGACACTCGAACTATGAAAGCCTCCACTTTTTGAAGAAAAATGGTGTTGCTGGTTTGCCTACAATTCCTAGGAAATTTAAGCAATGTGATGCTTGCATTCTAGGAAAGCATAGAAAACAGTGTTTTCATGATTCACATTCAAGAGCACATAGAAAACTTGAACGCATTCATTCAAATTTATGTGGTCCAATGCCTATTCCTTCTGCAAATGGAAATAAATATATGATGACATTTATTGATGACTACACTATAATGTGTTGGGTTTATTTATTAAAGAACAAATCTGATGCTTTTCAAGCATTCAAGAACTTTCATAAATGGATTGAAAATGATGCACAATCTCATATTGGGTCTATTCGCATTGATAATGTAAAAGAATACACATCAAATGAATTTGAAAACTATCTTCGCCAAAATGGGATCAAACATCAAACAACTATGCTTATGATCCCCAACAGAATGGTGTAGCTGAAAGAATGAATAAGACAATCCTAAATATGGTACGATCCATGCTCTTCTTCAAAAATGTAAAGATAATGTTTTGGGTTGATGCTGTTCTATGTGCTGCATATATAAAGAATAGATGTCCATCTAATGCTATTAGAAATAAGACTCCATATGAAATGTGGTATGGACATGTTCCTTCGGTAAAGCATCTTAGGGTCTTTGGTTCCACCTGTTATGCCTTGATACCAAAGGTACATAGAAACAAACTTGGTGCAAGAAGTAGTAAGTGTATCTTCCTGGGGTATTCAAACACCTCCAAAGCATACCGTCTCTATGATGAAGTCAATAAAAAGTTTGTTGTATCTAGAGATGTAGTTTTTCTTGAATCATCCAAAATTGACAATGTTGTTGAGTGGCAACTTGATCGCTTGGATAGATTTGCAAATGCAAAATTATTTCAAGAATTTGATAACCAGATTCCACATCTTGAAGGGGGGATTCCAATACTAGATCAACATGTGGAATCTTCTTACGAAGAACACTCTCCCCTGCATGAAACTCCAACAACATATGATGCTTTAAGTGATGTGATTGATAGAATTGGGAGACTCAATCTTGATTCAGTCCCAACTCAATCAATGGAGTAGCCTGGACCATCTGAGAAAGGTACCCCAAAGTGGCTGACAAAGACACTTGACAGTGTTCATCCTGATGAGGTTGGAAAAACATGTTAGAAATTTATATATTACGGAGCAATGGAACACATAAAATATTGCAGAAATATAAACACATAAAACACATAAAACAAGAGAGACATAGATATACGTGGTTCACCCAGTTTGGGCTACGTCCACCCCGAACAGCCAGTCCTTCCTTTCTATTATCCAAAAAAATGAAGAGACACAACCTACATCAGATCCACTGTAGTATCCTCTGTTTTCTCTCACAGTCTCACCTCTCTATTTCTCTCTCAGGGAATACACATCTATTGCACAGCCTCAAATATAATGCCCTCATACAAAGAGAGGGGTTGCCTTCTAGGGAAAAAAACCCTGAACTAAACTTAAGTTCTACCATAAGATCATCCACCTAATGAACGGCCCAGATTGACTAGAAATTACTATACTTTTACAAGGCAATTTTACATCCGTTTTTATCTTCGGGGGCGCTACCCCCGAAACCCCCCACCAGGGGGGCCTCCCTAAAGGTCCCAGCCGCCCCACCTGGACCCCGCCTGCAACGAATATTTTACAGGTGGTGTTGCCGCCCCCATTTTGAACTGGGGTCCAAAGTGGCGATACCTTTGAATACAGAAGATAATCAAACTCCACACCCAACAATCTCCCACTTGGAAACTGATTATAGAAACTCCATCGCTACTTCATTTGCTGGACAATGACTCCTCTTTGGACCTAGCTGTTTCTCATCTTCATCATCATCCTTGAAGACCAATTGAAACTAAGCATATTCTCATTTTCTCCGTGGTTACAACTTTTGTTAGCATATCTGCTTGATTTTGGCTAGTGTGTACCTTTTCCAGCTTCAACTCCCCATCTTCCAACACTGATTGTATGAAATGTTACTTGAGTTGTATGTGTTTAGTCTTGGAATGAAATGCTAAGTTCTTTACAAGATGAATGGCACTTTGGCTATCACTGTATAACGGGCCCATATCATGCTCCCTACCCAATTAACCCATAAACCTTTGTAACCAAATCATTTCTTTACTAGCCTCTATAGAAGTAACATACTTTGCTTCTATTGTTGAAAGTGCAACAACACTTTGGATTTTTGAAACCCAACTGACAGTTGTTCCACCAACAGTAAATACATATCCTGTAGTGCTCCTCCTATTATCTCTATCACCTGCCGTATCTGCATCAACATATCCTTGTAGAGAAATGTTTGAACCACCAAAGCATAATGCTTGATTTGTGGTACCTTTCAAATATCTGAGAATCCATTTCACTGCCATCCAATGTTCCTTTCCTGGATTGTTCATGTACCTGCTTACAACTCCCACTACATGTGCAATATAAGGCCTTGTGCAGACCATTGCATACATTAAGCTTCCAACTGTTGATGCATATGGAACTTTAGACATATAATCCATGTCTTCTTGGGTCTTTGGTCACATTTCCTTACTAAGTTTGAAATGGCTAGCAAAAGGGTACTAACTGGTTTTGCATTGTTCATATTAAATCTTTTCAACATCTTTTGTATGTACTCATTCTGAGACAATGTTAATTTACGATTTTTCCTGTCTCTAGTTATTTTCATACCAAGGATTTGTTTTGCATCTCCCAAATCCTTCATTGCAAATGCGTAGAAATTTTGAATAATATGACACATATTCACAAAGATTATCTCGATTATACACTGTTGCAGAATACATGCATAATACATAACCTCCTCTACGTTGATCATCAATTTACAGAAGCAGAAACAATAACATGCGCACATAGACGCATCAATCACACATATCAACACAATATTTTCCCGGGGAAAGCATCTTGCTAAAAACCCCAACTATCTGTATATTATATTGATTGAGAACATGTAACAATACATAGTACAATACTCTTCACAAGTATCCAGCACTATCTCCACCTGTTACACACAATACAGCTCAGATCTAATCTCCAAATCTCCTTCGCTGCTTGCCTGCCTCCACTACACAATACCTGCATGAGAATGGTTGAACCAAACTCATATTTACCTCAAAAGAATCACTCACACCGGGAATCACGTGAGCAAAGTCTATAATCACTTGGTATTGGCCAATTCTCATTGCAATAACTCAATCCCATTGATTATGCGAATCCTCATGCACAACTATAGTCACAACTGATAGTAATCTGATGCTCTAACACTTGTCCCTGCTGAACTGAACATGCACTGACATGCAACTGAGTTAACTGATGTATGCTTTAGTTGCATTATGAGTTAATAATTAGTTTAACAACTCATCATTAGTTTATTTGCAGTTAGACTAATTACAACTAGTTTAACCAAGTCAAACTGAACACAACTCCATCAACTCCACAATCAACTCCACCAAACTCAACTGATTGAGTTCTAACTGAAGTCATGCATGCAACAACTCAACTGACCCACAAAGAAAATGTATTTCCTTCTGACAACTACATGTGCCACATTTGTAGCTCAAACTGAAGTGCTCCAAGAGAATAATATAAAGTTTATAGTCTAAATATTATTATAAGCTAATAATATTTGACTGCTCTATAATTAGAGTTGACAGTGTCACCGCTATTGTCTAAAAATAGAAGTCCATCTATTTTTTCTAACTTGACCAATCATCCATAAACAACATCCTGCAAATCATAGACATGATCCATATGTCTAAAAATAGACATAGTCTAAAAATAGACTTTGCGCGATAATTTGCCTGCGGGCCCACTTAATGAAGGTGACTCTTTTCACTAAGCTCCATCATCTTGTTGCAATCTCAACACTTCCTCTCAACAAGATATGGATTATCAGCAACCCCTATCCTGTCCCAGTGGTATTCGAATTTGCTCGTGGTGAGAGCCTTCGTCAGAATATCAACATCCTGATCCTCCGTTGGAATGTATGAAATTAACATGATCCTCCACTGCACACAATCTTTGATATGATGGTACCTGATGTCAATGTGTTTAGAGCTATCACGAAATATAGGATTAGCCGAGAGTTTAATGCAACTCTAGTTATCATAGTAAATCATAGTAGAATCCGAATGAGAACCGAACAAACCAAACAGAATCTTTCTCATCCATATAGCCTTGCATGCAGCGAAATTTGCTGCCATATACTTGGCCTCTGCTGAACTGAGTGCCATGGATCTCTGCTTCCTGCTATACCAAGAATCTACTGTCGATCCAATACTGAAGACCCCTCCTGATGTGCTCTTTTTGTCCATTGGGCTCCCTTCCCAATCTGCATCCGTGAAGCCACATAGCTTCACCTCATCCTTCTCTCTGTACCACAATCCATATCCCGATGTGCCTCTCAAATAGCGCAATACATGCTTTCCCGCCTTTCAGAAGAGCTTGGTAGGCTTAACCATAGCTTGTGAAAGTTGGTTAACTGCATAGCATATATCGGGATGTGTATTGACCAAATACATCAGTGACCCCACCAACTGTCGATAAACAGTGGCATCCACTTCTTCTCTCGAAGTGGCATCCTCCTTCCTCCAACCTCCAAGAAGAGGAGTATCAACAGGCTTGCAGCCATGCATGTTGAACTTCTCTAGTATCTCCCGAGCATACTTACCTTGAGAAACAAATAGTCCACTATTACGCTGCCATATTTCCAATCCTAGATAATAGTGAAGGAGGCCCAAGTCCTTCATCTCAAACTCCTTAGCAAGATCATCGTTGCATGAAAGTATCAACATCTCATCACCCGTTAGAATCAAATCATCTACATACAATACAATGATAAGCAAGTTACCCTCCACCACAATCTGGTATAGGTTAGGATCTACCTCGCTCTTGGAGAATCAAAGTCTGGTGAAATAGTTGTCTATCCGTGTGTACCAAGCACATGGTGCTTGCTTCAACCCATACAACACTCTCTTGAGCCTGCACACATTTGACTCGCTGTTGAAGACCTCAAAGCCTTCGGGCTGCTCAATGTACAGCTCCTCCTCAATGACTCCATTAAGGAACGCAGTCTTCACATCCATCTAATGAATGTGCCATCCCATCTGCACTGAGAAAGCAAGAATCGTCCGTATGGAAGAATACCTTGCGACAGGTGTAAAGGTCTCCTCATAATCCATCCGCTCTATCTGTGAAAAGCCTCGGGCAATGAATCTTGCCTTGTACTTCTCCACACTCCCATCAGCTGCTTTCTTAACTTTGTAGATCCATCTTGAACCCACCACTAATTTCCCTTCCGGTCTAGGAACAATATCCCATACATTGTTTCTGACAATAGAATCATACTCTTCCACCATGGCGTCTACCCATGCGGGATCCTCCACAGCTTCCTCGAAAGAGGATGGCTCAGTCACAACACACTTTCTCATAAGAGCCATGTATCTAGTGTACCGATTAGGTGAATGTCGCTGTCTATGATGGGTTGTAGGTGGTCCTACAACTTCCTCTACACCTTGAGCGAGTCGCTCAGCTTCTGTCAAGCGCTTTCACCCTCTGATGGTTCGCGCTGCTTGAGTGGTCTCTTCCATTCCATGAACCTCGTCCTATGGCTGATCCACGTCCTGAAGCTCATCCTTAGGAACTAATAGCTCCTCATCTAAATGCAAGTGTAGCTCCATCTCAAGTGAACACAAATTTTATATCCCGTCGCACAACAGTTTTACCACTATCTGGCAAATACACACGATAGTTGTGGGGTGTATCAGTGTACCCCACAAATATCCCAACCTCTGCGGTCAGCTCCAACTTCTTCCTGGCATCCTTCACCACATGCATGTAAACGTTAGCACCAAAAATCCTCAAATGAGAAAGATCAGGCTTCTTACCAGAATAAGCCTCCTCGGGTGTACTCAAGCCAAGTATCTTATGAGGACAACGGTTCTGCACATAAACTGCTGTATTTCATGCTTTCGCCCACAAGTGAAGGGGTAGGCCCTGATCATGCAACATCGCCCGTGCAACACCCACGATCGTTCTGTTCTTCCGCTTAGCTACCCCATTCTGTTGTGGGTTATGGGGAGCAACGCGCTCTCTTCGAATCCCTTCTGCCTTGCAGAAATCCTTGAACTCGTCTGAGATGTATGCACCACCATTATCCCTCCTAAGAGCCTTCACCTTCTTCCCCAACTCCTTCTTGACCAGTGCTTTGAATTCATAGAACTTTGAATATGTCTCGCTCTTCTTCTGCATGAAGAAGATCCAGCACTTATGAGAGAAATCATCAACAAAAATCACATATTACCTATGTTTTGCTATTGAATCTACTGAGAAAGGTCCACACATGTCTGTGTGAATTCTCTCAAGGATCGTCGTGGTGTGACTATCCTTCTTGTGAAAGGTGGCTTTCACAAACTTCCCCAAAGTACACCCCTTGCACTGATCTGACTGCGCAAGTGTGCCTTTAGGAAGCCCTGTGGTGATCTGCTACAGTATCTTCAAGGCTCCATGGTGAAGGTGACCCAATCTCCTGTGCCACAACTCGCCATCATCCCAGCTCACCAATCCTTTTGCCTTGCCTTCCATTGTTGCGCATCCATCTACATGCAACTGATAAAGGTTCCTTAATCGAACCCTTATCTTCCGAGTCTCACCAGTTGTCTTACTGTGCAGGAAAGCTTTTCCCTTGTTGAAAACAACATCATACCCCTTGTCTTCTAACATCACCATAGAGATAAGATTCTTCTTCAATCCTAGAACATGCATGACTTCCTTCAATACGAAGGGTTTACCAGACTCCCTCTCAAAGGAAATGGTACCGATACTGATCACACTGTATCTACCATCATCGCCCATCTCGATGTGCACTCCAAGATCTTTGTCCTGTAGATCAAAAAACAAATCTCTATCTCCCGTCATGTGAAAAGGCGCACCACTGTCCAAGAACCACACCAATCCCATCACACTTGAAACCAAGCATGTGATCAATGAAAAATCAAGCTCAAACTGTGAGGCTATAGCCTCTCCTGCTGCAGATCCAGCAGCTTGCTTGTTCTTCTTCTTCTGTGGATAATTAGTTGTATAGTGTCCATGCTGGTGACAGTGAAAACACTTCACCTTGGACATGTCCTGCTTCTTTCCTTTCGCACCAGACTGAGAAGCTTTCTTTCTCTTCCCTAGCTTTGCTTTAGCAGCCAAAGCGCAATTTTCTTCATCAGCTCCCTTTGATGAAGATCTGTCCCTGGTACTCCGCCTGATCTCCTCTTGCACAAGATCTGACCATAGTCTTTCCCATCCTGGCAATTTCTCCCGACCATTGATAGAGTCCTGATAGGAATGCCAGATCTTCGGAAGACCAAGGAGAGCTAAGCTCACCAACTCCTCATCATCGATAGTAACCCCCACACTTCCCATCTCATCTTAACACTGAGTGAACTTTGTGAGATACTTGGGCATACTATCACCCTTCTCGCATTTGATGTTTCTAAGTTTATCTTTGAGCGCCAGCTTCCTTTGATCGCTCTTTCTTTGGAATAATTCTGTTAACGATTTCCACATCAAATATGGAGTAGCCTTTCCAT